>VWZK01010035.1:163163-300957 GCA_013396935.1 Baryphthengus martii | reverse complement strand
GTGCTGGGACGCTCCAGGCCAAAGGCTCTTCCTGTGGCCAAGCTGTATGCGCACCCTGCTCCCCTTCTACAGGGCCTGTCTGTGCGTGGGGGTATCTGAGGGACACCCCCGTGCTTCTGAGAAACCCTTTGTTCCGAGAACGTGTAAAAAACACATTTCAAAATGTGAAATGCTCATCCTCAAATGCTGAGGATGCCATTCTTTGGCCGTCGGGATCGAGTACTGCCCAGACAAACTGTCCTGGTTTATAGTATTTGCAGTCACCGTCACGATTTCCTACTGTCTCCTGTTCTCTTCTGTCTCACTTCCAGTCATGAGGCCAGTGCCAATGCGATGGATAGTACCTTGCCAGCAATGGATAGTACCTTGCCAGCGGTAGCAGAAGAGCTTTTGAAAGAGATCAAAAAGGCTTTTCAGGAGACCTCACACGGTAAGTACAAAGAACCATCCCAGCAGGTGGTGGGCACTGTCAAACCTTCAGGGCTGTTGGCCTCTCCTCGTTTGCATCTTCTGCAGGCTCTGTCGAATAGGAGAGTGGTCTTGGCTTTCAGGAATGGCAGGTGGCATCTGGTGTTCCCAGATTTTGTGTCCCTGTCTAGAGACAACGAACGGGGTTTGAAGCTCAAATAATGAGGAGCAGCCCCCTTTTAAAAGTGAGGCCCCTTCAAAAACGAGACCAAGTTGGATGCTTTTTGTACCCTGGGGCCTTAGGACAATCCTGCTCACTTTTTGCACTTGAGGGATGATACTTTACATACTTCTAGGCAGGCATTTTGTTGTGCCCGCTGTACTGCTGGTTTTACAGACTCCCTCGTTTCAAAACGAGAATCGAAAGGGAAATCTTCCTAAAAACAACCGTGTTTCCTGACTGACCGGCAGAGGGGGTGTCAGCGCCAGTCATCCCAGGGCAAAGAAGAACTTTGCTGTTGCTCCAGTGGAGCAAGCTGAGCCAGCAGTCACATCTTGGCCAATTCTGGCAGCTAGTTAAGAACGGTTACCTTCGTTGCACTTTGGATTACTAACACAGTTCTGTGATCGGTGCTGAAAGAGTATTTACTCTTGCTGTTTACTTGATAAGGATGGTTCTTCCTAAGAAAAGTATCTATTTAAGAAATATTTTTAACTACACTAAAGACAGCCAGATAAACATTCAGAAAAGTCTATTTGACCATGGCATTTGAGTGGGCAGAGACTTAACGTTTAAAGTGTCAGAGTGGCCACACTGACAGCTTTTTGGCACACTTGCAGTATGGTTCCTATCAGGGTAGATTAGATCCAAAATCTGTCTGTGACTTGAAAAAGAGCTTTGTAAATTCTGGTTTAAACTAGAAAAAAAACCAAAACAGTACCACAACAAAAAAAAAAGCCACAACAAAACAAAAAAAAAAACAAAAAAAACCAGGTCAGCCTTCCTTTTAAGGTGTACTTCTCCTTAAAGCACCAAAACACACACTGAGACATAACTGCAGAAACTACCTGATCAATCCCTTTAGAGAATTAAATGAGAATACAGATGGAAAAGTCAAACCAACAGCGTAAGTCATAGAGAATAGTTTTGAATTGTTGGAACAAAGGGTTTTAAAGTCAAAAGTCCTGATCTTCCAGTGGAATACAGACATAGTTCACGGTGTCTGTGAGTGATAACAGAAAGATCAGATGGGGTTATCAGAGCCTAAGCTGTGAGGTACAACAAACAGATTAATTTTGTTAAGTGTAACTTTCCACCTTAATGAGAAGTTCCAAAAGACGTGATGTTTCTGTGGGCTGTATTAAAGCTATAAACTAGCGGCGCCCGGCAAGACTGTGCTGGGAAAAGAACAACATTTTTAAAGTTTTGATGCCAGAGTTCTCAACTCGTGCCAAGAGACTTTCAGGGAAACCAATATATATATTTTTAACTAACTTCTTAAAGTAGTGGAGCGAGATGTTGAGGCCACATGCCTTTCCTTGCATGCTTTTAAAAGTAGGATATTGTAAAAATACATTTGGGTTTCTGCATTTTGAAATGAATCCCTGTGGTTCTGATTGCTGTACTTGACAAGTGCCTTAGCACTACCAAAGCAGGTCATTTTGCCGCTCTGTGATGCTTTTTGGTGACTAGAGAGGACGGCTGGAGCACTGCAGTCCTGTGTGGCCTCTGGGGGTACCTTAGGGAGACACCGACCCCCCATGATGTTGGTGTCTCTCACGGTGGGGGAGTTCAGCAAAATCACGCTTCATTTTCTTTTCGTTGCAGTCCCCGATGACCTGCTGCTGGGGTGAGTATCTTTTGCTTCAGTTCTTGTCCAAGTGTCCTGCTAAACAAGTGTCCTGCTAAAGGGCAACTGATAATTTGCTTCCATCCCATTTTTTTCCTGTGTTTGACCAGGACATGTTTCTCATGCAGAGTGGTGACGTGTCTTTTGCTGGTAGAGAAAATAAAGGTCCTAAGTGACGATCTCAAGGTTTTTTCCAGAGATTCATGAAATTATCTCTGTATCACTGAGTCACGTGCAAACACCCGGAATGTTTAACCTGAACTCCCAAGTCCACCCTCAGGCCTGGAATGAGTTTTCTATGAGAGTGGACTGACTGTGTTGGAGAGTGATTCATGCCGCTGGAGTGCAGCATCTCCGCTGCCTTCATATCGCTGTGAGCACAGCCTCATCCTGAGGACACTTCTTCTGGTTGAGTCATGGGCACGTGGAATAGAAAGGGAGAAGTGCACATATCATCTCTCTGCACAAGAGAATTGTTAGCTTCGAGATTACCCTGAGAGTTTAGAAGTCGTCTCAGATCAGCTTCCTCACTCTTGTGTTGACTGAAACTTGTGAACATTCCAGGCTTCGCAACTTCTGCAGCCCTCACGAATTGGTGCTGAGGGTAGAGAAAAGCCACCATCACAGTGAGAAGAGCTTTTCAGATCCATCTTTAGCTTTATGTTCCTGCCTGCCTGTCATTTAGCCGGGAGTGGAGGTCACTGGGAACCCTTCAGCCCTTGGTATCTTTGGGTCTAACGTTACCTAAGGTAACGCCTGCGAAAGGCGTGCATGCTGGCTCCCTCTTTTGGGACCACAGTGGCCTTTGAATGGTGGGATTATTTATTTAACAAGTCTCGTAACTTTTTGTTTTCTTCTTTTCATAAAGGGAAAGACAAGGAAAGAAATTCCCTTGTTAAGTTTAATAATGGTTGGGTGGTAACTCTTGGCAGTCAGATTTCCGTCAATCCCCGGTGACCAGCAGCTCAGAAGTATTCTGATTTAATTTCTGAATCTCTTCCAAATCTCTGAAGTCCTTTAATTTCCTTTGGGCATTCCTCTTACTTATTTCCTGTTAGACTGATCGAATTATATACATGGAAAAAGAATTCCCCAAATTTGAAAGAGTTACTGAAACTCATTAAACTCAGCCCCCTTATAGTCCCAAACCTAAGCATTAAAGAATGTCTCAAATTGAGTGTTCCCCCACCCACCTCCTCTCAGTCTTCAGACAAAGCCAATCCCTGCTGCCCTGAGTTTGTGAAGTTTTGGTCTTCCTGGAATCAATCTGTCTGCTTGGCTGGTTATCAATGAGATTGACTCAGCCGCGTAGGTCAGCCCTGCTGCCGAGACGCCAGCGCTCTGCCTCGGCTCTTGGTGACTTCACTGGAGTTGGAAATGTTCCTCTGCTTTCTCCTGTTCTCCTGCGCGTGTTTTCTACTATCTCTTCATCACTGCTCATTTTCTCGTTGTTTACCCTTGTAACGAATGTAGACTACACAGATTTTTCTCAGTGCATAGGAGGTCTGTAAAGTTATCTGAGTTCTCCCTGAGCTCTTTGAAACACATTCAGAGGAGCTGGATGTGCGGGTCTAGGATCACTTTTAAGGCCGTGAACTGCCTGCGCAATAGGCTGAAGGTACAGATGTCCATATTTGACATCTCCAGGGTTTAAACAAGTTTCCCTGGTGTGAGGAAGGAGCCCTACAGCTGCATTTCCTGTTGCTCAAGGAGCTATTGATCATCCCCGCTCCGAGGCACCACGTGTGGGCCGCGGCTGGAGGTGGGATTCAAGGCCAACTGATCTAGAATCTGATCCAGGGCAACTCATCCAGGACAGCCTGTGTGTACAGTTAAGGCGTCCCAGAGCACCAGCCCCTTTTCCCCTTAGCATCAGCAAGTCTGCCTCCATGTGCTCTGGTTCACCTGGTGCTGTGTGTGTGACGCTGCCTGGTGCCTCTGTTGGATCCCCAGCCCTGTGCATCCCCCAGGATTTCCTTCCTGCACCTTCTCTTTGCCAGCATGTCTTGCTTTTGCTGCCAGAGATGCCATTTCCTCTGGAGAAGACTTAACATACTTAGAGTGCAAAGTTTCCAGTTTTAGAGTCTAGATGGACTATTTAATAAATTGGTTACGCATCGGTGCTCTGTCTACATGGAGTTTGTGTTGGAAGAACTCCGGGAATACCAACAAAAAGGCTGCTCAGATCACTGTAAGGACAACCTGTGTCTCTTGCTTCACCTGCACTCCCTTGGCAATATTCCGTGGTCTGTGAAGGGGCTGTCGAGCCAGGAATGCCGCTCAAAGACAACTCCTCACCTACATGGCTAATGCTGTGTCACAGTCATAGAGACAGACTGAAAAAAATCTCACTTCTGTGTCTCTGATGCACTTTGTCTCATTTTAGTTCACGACAGGAACAACTTCATGTCCTGTTTGTGTAGCCAGAATAGCGTTTGGGTCATAGTGCTAAAGAAGAAACACATCAACTGTCATGTCCTGTGTAAGGAAAATCTTTAAAATGCCTTGTAATGAAATCCAAGTGGGTTTTGCAGAGATGTGGGACTGTTTGGGAGCAGCTTGGAAATCTGGAAGTTCTCTTGAGAATATCAGCCCAACATAGATGCTGTGACTAGCTGACAGAGTAGAGGCTGTCCTTAAGGATTGAGTCCTGTCTTCCAGGAGAACAACTGTCAGATGAGAATGTCTCAGAGGACAGGGCAGGGATTGGTGGTCACTTGGTGAAAACCAGCAAAGCTGAGAATGACAAATACACTTCATTGCTCGGCAGTGTAATTAATTAATGGAGCTGTGACTGGTGGGATTTTGAGACGCAATGGAAACCTTTGGCTACGGGCCTTCTAGACTCCATAGGGCTAAATCCTGTGGATTAAGGCTAAACCAAGTGGTCTCCTTTTATGGTGTGACCTCACCAGAGAGATGTTCTCTTTCAGGCTGAAGTTCATATTTGGCCCATCTGCTGTCCCAGCTTTGGATCTGGTGGATCAGCGTTCCATCACCCGAGTCAAGTCCCCCAGCGGAAGGACTGCATACCAGGTACACACTGGCTTTCCCCTCTCTAGTCTTACATTCTGATGGTTTTCAATATTTTTCCTAACTTGCACTTGAAGAGTGCTTGGATCAACACCAAGAGAATGTCAGTGTTGTACAAACTCCTGAAGTGATACTGGAGAGCAGTAGCCACAGACTAGAATTAGAACCAGTTTCCTTGTGGCTCCCAGCCAGTCAGAGATGATTTCTTACGTGTTTGTGGGTACAGTCAGAAGGAAGTTTTCCAGGGGTTTTGCTTTATTATTTTCTTCCTACCTGGCAAAGGCAGTTCTTCCTCTTGACAAACTACACAACAGAGCGTTATCTGCCATCACTGCATTTCTTTCCCCGTTGCTCTCCAAATCCTGTGTCCTGAACACTCTTGACCTCTACTTGGCGGTAGGATCCTCGCTGCCTGGGAGGAAGCAGCGCAGGCCAAGCCCGTGGGTTTCGTTCTAGTTCACTGGAGCCAAGTCTGTGAATCACGGAAAAATCTTTGTAAAATGGCGTTTTAGAGAGAAGAGCTCACCTTAGCCCTAAAAATCGCTCTCCTCCCACAGCACAGCTTCTGTCCCTTCTGTGAGCCGCTGACCAGCTGCATCCAGCCCATGGGGTCACGGAGTCAAGAGACACCGTGTGCTGTGCTCTGGCTAAGGCAGTGGGACTCTGTGCCCACAAGATGTACCTAATTCCTTCAGTTTAACACTGCTGACCCCCTCAGATAGATAGCACAGCCCCTGCTGTTGCTGAACCTGGTGCTGCACTTTTTCACACACCGGAAAAGGGGGAATCTCTTTGCCCACCGTCGCAGCAACCAACAGAAACATCTCCAAATATCCTCCCTGCAAAGGGCCTTCTCTCCTTCTCTGGAGGTGCTGAGATGCTTTGAGGTCATCTGGGGTAAGAGAAGCCAGGCCTGGAGGATGACACAAACACTTTTTCACGTGTTTCGAGCTTGCATTGCTTGATTTGCACATGGAATCTTTATCGCTTCTGGGGCCCTGGAGAGAACATAGGCCCCTCCAGAGAGACATGATTCATAAACATAGAGGGCTCAAGAATACAGCCTCTGATTTGAGTTGAGGGCTTGCCTGTGGATATGTGGTAAAGCCTAAGACACGGCGCTTCCAGGACCCTTGGGCAGCAGCTGCCTTAATTGGATGCTTAAAGGCTTTTCCTTTTTTACTGTTGCTCGGCTGAATATGCCACTGAGCAGGGCATGGTCACGTTCTCCCCGCAGAGCTTTGTTGGGCTGTCCTGGCCAAGGCAGAGCTTTGCAGGCTGGGACTCAGAGTCTTCACTTGGCACCCTTTTGTGTGAAGGAGGATGGGGACTGCCTAGAGCCTCTGGTTTTCCCAGGGTGCCTAAATATGTGCTCACAGCTTTTCTGCAGCATGGCAGAGTTATCTGCATCTTAAGAGACCTAATACTCAGCTCTTAGATGCAGGAAGCCTCATGAGACTTGGAGGACTTCAGAGATGCATGGTGAGAGGGCTTGGATGTGTCAGGTGCTGCCCTGACACCCCGGTCTGGTCTGGGCAAAGTGTTGCTGAACAGTGCTGCCTCAGACTGCGAGTGCTGCTGCAAGGCAGGAACCCCTCCACACTGCCCAGTCCTCTCCCCACTGAAGTGAAGGGATGAAAATCCCTGCAGGAGGCTGTCCTGCCGTCACCGAATGGGAGCAAGTTGATTAATATCTGCTGATGGCCCCAACGGTTGGCTCAACTGGTGCACACTGGAAGAGAGCAAGTGTCAGAATTGTTCTCCTCCTGCCTCTGAAAGTAGAGGGAGCCGCTGGTTCCCCTGCAGGGAAGAAACCCCTGGAGAGGTCGGTCAGGGCTGGTCACCAGGAGTTGATGTAGGACCAGTCCAGCCTCAGCCAGGTACTTTGGAGCTGATAGATGTGGTGTGAACAGCCCCCCAAACCACCCAGGGGCTGTGCCTGTGTCCTCCCACCAGACACGCAGCCCACGGGGATCTGTCCCTGCCTGCAGGTGCCTGTGTGCTTCATTCCTCCTTAGAGGAGCTTGGTTACTGATTAAGGCCATGATGATGAGTTAATTAACAGAGGAATCTGAAGAGATATTTTCTCTGGGAGTGTGAGGCTGGCCCCGTTGCGAAATTCTTCCTCAACACAGCTGTTTGAGACCAGAAACAAAGCACAGAGCCTCCCCCGAGGCCGAGGGCTGGAGCAGTGACAGGAACGCAGCCTGGGGTCGTAGAAACTGCAACACTGAGTGGAATAATGCACTGGGGAGTAGCAGGGTAGAGTCACTGGCTCTTCGTCCCCATAGACATGTATCCCGACTGTGTGCACGTCTCCCTGCCCAGTGCAGTGGAGAGCAGAGGGGCACCCGTGGCTGCCTGGACACATGTACAGTCATCTCTTTCGCTTTTTCCCCAGAAAGTCGGCTCTGCCGTTTGCACCCAGATGTGGTTGAGCTGGAATGTGTAGCGGTGCTTTCACTTGCAGCTGGATCTGAAGAGGTGTTCTCGTCGGGGCCACGAGGCTGGTCCTATTGTGAAACTCCTTTGGGTCGTCATAGCCAAATCTGAGATGTTGATACTTCACAGGCATTCCATATCACCCAGCACATCTTGGGCACCGCTGCGGGGGAAAACGGCTCTGCTCAGACAGGCCCTAGGTCTGCAGCCGGCGGTGTAGGCAGCTCTTGCCCTCAGGAACTGAGATGGGAGAAGAAAGAGCCCTCCATCGAGTGAAAGCTGTGATTTGTTTTTTGATGCCCAGCATTGGTGCCCTTGCTACTTAATAGAGGAGTGGCACCGATGGGTATTCAAGGGCTGATGTTCCCTCAGAGCTGTTAAATCATCCCAGAAGAGCTTTTATCAGACCTGCCTATGCTGCAGCCTAATGCCAGCCCTTGTGACTCCAGGGCAGCGATAAGTAAGATAAGAGATGGTGGTTGCTGGCCGATGGTGGATCTGTGATGGATTCCACAGGAGTGTGGAGGGGTGAGGGGCACCTTTAGCTGTGCCTGAGTGGCAGAAATGCTGAGAGCTGTGGGAGTGAGGCCAGTCAGCAGGGGCAGAAGCAGTGCTCTAGCCCTCCTGCCAACTGTCACTTGCATTGCTCACATCCTGCACTTTTATTGGATTCTTCTTTTTTTATGTCTCTTTTTAAAAATTAATTTCCTAGAACCGTGTGGCAGCCTGCCCCACCGGGAAGGGTTTGAGCATCAGACCCTGGCACAGACTGTGGTCCTGCCCAGCTGTGTGCTGGTGGCAGCAGTAGCTGCCATGGTGCCTCCACGCTGGCAGGGACACCACCACCGAGGTGATTTTTTTTCCTCGCGGTGCAGCCAGCAAGCGCCTGGAGATGAGGGCAGCGGAAGGAAATCTCACAGCGTCTCAGAGCCAAGAGAGCACCCCGGTGCCTGGCTTGGCTGCAGCTGGCCAGGAACAGAGGCACCTTTTTCTCTTGGTCTTCAGATTTTAAATTCTGCCTTATTAGGCAGAAGCTGTATTGTTGCCATCTAGGTCAGGATGAGGGAACTCAGCCCAAATCTGGCAGTGTCTGCATCTTTCCCCCCCCTCCTCAAAGGAAAACACTTCTGAAGGAAAGGCACCATCGGAATACTTCATCTTGGAAAAAAACAATCAAAAGAGGCTAGAGAAAAACAAACTTATCACAAGTGAAACAAACTCAGCCTGGACTATAAAGAGGGCCCAGGGTAAAGGCCAGACTGAAAAAAAAGAATAGTTTACCCCGAATTGGGAATGTGAGTCTTGTGTCCTGAACCTGCCAAGAGTAAGGGGGATTATGAGGAGCAAGAGCTTCTGTGGGAGAGCTTCAACTTGTGAACATTACCTGTTGGGCGAGGGATGCAGAAAGAGCTCTGGGGGACGGGAGGAGCCTCCCCTTGCAAGTGCAGCTCTGGATTGGGAGGGATGAGGTTCCTCTGGAGAGGCTTAGGAGTGCCCAGGGTGTCGTGGCGAGGAGCAGCACCCCACAGAGCTCCGCTGTCTTTTCAATTTTTGGTGTTTATCTTTGGACTTCGGTGTCTGTGCCACACTCCCAGCCAGCGTCTAAAGCCTGCTATGGGAGAGGAGCGTGGTGTGCCACCAGAGCCCAGAGGCTTGTGTGCAGAGCAGGGCACTGCTGGTGATTACACCCGAGCAAATCCCCATCATCTTGGGGGCTGTTGAGGCCACGGAGCTGACAGGGAGCGCTTGCTCTCACTGTGGGAGATAGGAGAGGCATCATGGCAAATACTCTGTGGTGACTCTGTTTTGGCCATTGGGTGCACTCAGTTTAAGCCTCAGAGCATTAGTAAAGTCCGTGCTATTGAGAACAGGCTTCTGCTCGAAGTGTGTTCTGCTCCTGCAGACCCTGCCCTTGCCATAGGAGAAGGGCAGAGCAGCTGGCTCTTAAAGTAGCTTTCTAAAAGCTGTTTTTCAGTCTTGAAGAGAGCAAAATAATCCATAAGCTGCCTTTCCTATACCGTGCCGTCAGCTCCAGCAGCTCAGAAGCCTGTCAGCTTCTCCATGCCGGAAACAAACACTTCCCTCACCTGACTGCCCGATCCCATGCCCACAGCGCAGAGGGATTATGCTTCAGCACCAGCCTCGCAGAGGAACAGCACGTGGGAAAAGGAGGCAGTGCCGTTCCCAAACCAGAGATGGAGCAGGGAGCCTTCTCTGGAGACTTCAACTTTGTTTATTCAGACAAAACTGGATTCCAGTAGCTGCAGCTGGTTTGGGGAGCAGAACCACAAGAGCCTTTGCAGCCTCCAGCCACTAGAGCTGGTTAGAGGAGGCCTCACTGCAAGTGCTCACTGCTGCTCTCCTTCCACCTCTGGGTTTGTGGTGGCCCTGGATTCACAAATGAGCTTTCTGTGACAAGTGAGTCTTTGTCATCTTCAGCTATCTAGTGTCTGCCAGCCCAGGGGGAGGGAACTCACTGTGCTGCCAGCTTTGGGAGACCAGGCGAGGGAGCTTTGTGCGCCCCCTTTTCCAGATCTCTTAGCAGCAGAGTCGTCGGTGGATCCCAGGTCTGCTGGAAGCAGGGTGCGTGCACAGGAGCACTTCGGGGAGAGCAGCGTGTAGAGACCGTGAGACAGCTGAGATGGGTCGATGCAGTGTTTGGGGACACTTTTGCGTTGCAGAACCCGCTCACCCGTTCCGTGCTCTGAGATTGTGGCGAGGACATCGGGCCAGGTACAGGCTGAGTTAGAGAGGTTAAAAGTGAGCGCTGTCTCTGACCCCTGCACCCTTGTGCTGCCTTTGTTTCAGGTCCTTGGCAGCTCAGGCAAACTCTACACCTGCTACAGCTCCTGCCACTTCTGCACGTGTCCCGCTTTTGGGTTTGCTGTATTGCAGAGGAACGAGAGCCTTCTGGTAAGTTGTCTGCCTTCACTTGGGGCCGGGACGGGGAGCTGGGGAGCAGGCTGCGCTCTGCTCCTTGAAGCTGAGCGGCCCGAAGCTTCCAAGGAAGCTGAGTGTTGAGTTGGCCACGCAGGCCGTGCCTGACCCACTGCACGGCCTGGCCTCTGGGAGTCACAGTATGGGTGGAGCCAGGCCTTACGAGGGCTGGGGGGGATTTTGTTCTTAATTACAAATTACTGTTCTGACTTTCAGGAGATGAATAATCATCCCTGGTCTCTTGGAACAAGGGCTGCTGCCACTAGTGGCACAGCCACATGGGGTCTGGCTGCTGGAGCGGTGCCGTTCACCTGGTGCCAGTGAGGAAGGGCTCAGGGGAACCAATTGGCCTGGGATTGTGGGGAGGGCATCAGGAGCCAGTAACACTTTGCTATGAGTCAGATCCTGATGGCAGAACTGACCTGGGGCAACTGGAGCAGCAGCCTGTGCCAGGGCTTGGCCTGACAAAGGGGAGCCGTGTTGCTGGGGGCGCTGAGAGCTTCATTAGACCCATTCTGGCCGCGATGGATTTCTGTGGCTTCCAGAGAGAGCCCAACATTCCTGCGTTGCTCCTGCCGTTAACTTGGCTGCGCTATTATTTACAGTGCAAACATATCCTTGCTGTCTACCTCAGTCAGGCCATGGGAGCCTGCCAGGAACTCACTGTCTCTGAGGAGCAGCTCACAAGCATCTTACTGGCTGAGGAAGAGGAGGAAGGATGATGGATTTGGATCACACGTGGGTATGCTTTCCATGTACCCTCCCGGCTGCGTAGCTGGCATTTGATGTAGCTACAAGGGTGTCAAATGTTTGTTGTGACTGGCAGGTTTCTTCCTGAGCTGAAGCCAAGCGTGGCATTAATTAGCACTGATAGATTAATTAATAAATGTTAAGAAGCCTGTAGTGACTTCAGTTTCATTTATTTAGGCTATTCTTGGGCTTTCCGAAGATGTTTGAATTGCTCTGTGATGTTGTATGTGCTTGTGATGTGGGGATGCAAACACTCCAGCAGGTCTCTCAGTGATCCACTAAACCTTGTTAGCTCTGCTCGTGCTTGGACTAACGCACCACCCTCCCAGTGCCTGCGGCTTCGTGGGGCTGGCCTCTGCCAGAGCGACACTGCAGCGGCTCTTCGCAGCTTCTGATTCATCAGCACTGGCAAACCTGCACCGGGGACCCCTCAGCGCCTCGAGACTGACGCTGGGTCTGTGCTTCCGCTGCGCTTGCTGCAGTAGCCGCATCACAGGATCTCTGGACACATCACCCTGATTGCTGTGCTTTTAGTGTGATCCATTTTGGACAAGCCAACCAGCTGGTGCTGGCAGGCCAGCCAG
The DNA here is from genome assembly GCA_013396935.1 of Baryphthengus martii. Taxonomy (NCBI): domain Eukaryota; kingdom Metazoa; phylum Chordata; class Aves; order Coraciiformes; family Momotidae; genus Baryphthengus; species Baryphthengus martii. The sequence continues at coordinate 288,953 of VWZK01010035.1, read as the reverse complement.
GGTGTCCACCTCAGACATGGGGGAAAGGAAACTGCCGCTCGCTCCCCGCACCAGCGGTGCACTGGGAACCAGCTCCATGGCTCCCTGCCCCTGCTCCGAGAGCGGGCTCCCCCTCGAGCACAGCGCGGCCTCGTACCGTACACCCTGTGAACACAACACCGCGAGAAATAATGGGGCACAGGCCGAGCCAGGTTGTGTAGGTGGTAAATTAAGCATTCTGGATGTAAATAACAGTTACTGCAAATACAAAATCTGAGCAACACGAGGAAAACATCCGTCCTATGTACATCAGAGCAGGGAGAGTGAGAGCTGAATAGCTACAGCTGCACTCGCCATTTTGACTTCACATTTATATAGAAACCTTCAGAGCTTTCTTGTGAGGGATGTGTCCTTCTTCTTATTTTGCCTTGAAATGGCTTTGGCTCAGATCCACAAAGGCACTTAAATGTGCCTAAAGACCATGGTGACCCAGGCCGTAGTTTATAAGGGCTCACAACCCGATGGCACAGCCGTACTAAGGCCACACCACAACTGGCTGTGGGAATCCTGGCTCCTGACAGGGCTAGGAAAGGGAGCGGTGGTGGGTGCCAAGCTGCAGTGTGAGCTGTGACAGGCGGGCGAGTGTTCTGGGCCCGGCTCTCTCTGTGTTACAGCCCCGAGTGTTTCAGCCCGGTCCTGCTGTCCCGAGTTTGGTTCATGCTCAGCCAAGGGGAAGGCAGAGAGACATCCTGTGTTGCGAGGATAAACGTGGCTTGCAACCACGCTGCAACGCTGCCAGAGCTGCAGGTGAAACCCTGCTTGTTTCCAGCCATGATTAACAGGAGGAACACGGCTAGAGATAATACAGGAGGGAAGGAATGAAAGAAGGAGAGAGTCAAACCCTGCCCAAATGGCAGGAGGTGGCTACATGTGTTAGCTGGACTATGACCAAGGCAGATGCAGCAAAGCTGAACGGGGCTGTGAAAGGCGAAACACTTGGGACAGTCACTTCAGCGATTCGGATTCTTCTTGGAAATGCCGGTATCTGAGATACTGAGCTGGAGCTAAATTTGGACGTTGCATAAACACGTACAAACCCATTCAGAGCTTACTGGTGATTCACCCAGGTTTGGGGCTGGCTCTTACGGCTGAGCTGCTACACACGTGGGAGCGAAATCCTTCGCTCCTAGTGAACCGTTCTCTGCCTGCTCGGTGGGCCCCAAGTCATACCTGCAGCTGCTGCCTGCAGGCCACGCCAGCTGCCGCAGCAGATGCTGCAGCAACGCGATTTTACACCATATTTGCTATTATATACAGCAGAGAAATGAACCTCTTGGGGTCTTATATTATCCCCCTTTTAGTGCAATGCAGTTAAAAAAAAAATAGCTGATTTCTATACGATTCAAGTATAATTTATCAGGGACAAACTGCTCCAGGCATCACAGTCTGTCCACTAGACCTGTCCTTCAGGAACTGGCTGTGTTTAAACTTCCTTCCTTGCCACCTGGCTCCAGAAGTCTGCTCCCTATCTCTGTCTCCCGGCACGAGTTACCACTGAAAACCGTATTTACTACCCGTCCTTGCACTCCAGCTGCTCGCCAGTCGCATGGTGATGCTGGGGCACTGAGTGCTTTGAAGAGAGAGATGGTCCCACTTCACCACACAGGGACCTTCGGGTAAGATCTCCGTTTGCGAGAGGGCCGCGACGTGGCGGCAGGTCTGAGCTCGCCGAGAACAGCTCTGTCTCTGTACCGCAACCAGCTTTTTGGGCACAAAGCAGGGAGGCTGTCTGGTGGTTTTCTGACTCTCCTCAGCTGTGGAATGAACCTGCCCCACTCAATAAAAGTTCTGCCAGAACCACCGGTTCGTTGGCAGCCGCGCACACGCCATCACGCAGGCTGGAGAAGCGAAGCTCCTACTTCAGAAGTTAATGACCTGTTCTTTCCACCTTTGTCGAGTTTTGCAGATCTCAGTCCCATATGAAATCAGGTAATTACTGCGCTGTGGCTGCAGAGAGTTATCAACTCGCAGCACTAATTAAGGCTGTTCTGCTGTTGAGTGGGCTCAGGCCTGACAAAGGGCCAGGACTGCTGGCTAACTGCACCAGCCAGGCTGGGCAAGCTGTGGGGTGAGCTTCTTCCCCAAAGAGCTTGGCTAAAATCAGGTCTCAAGTCAAGGCATTCTAGCTTCTCAAGCAAATTAGCTCCCATCCAGTCTCTTTGCTACCAATGCAGGTCAAGATTAAAAAAAAAATAAAATTAAAAAATTATTACATTTTTTAAAAAATAAAATTAGAAAAAAAGCACTCCCAGCGTCTGGGGGTTACTGGGCTATGGAAGAACCCCAGCACGACTGAGTTTTAGGAATCAGGTGAGCTGCAGCATCCAGCTAGCACAGCTACAACCTGCACTTCTGGAAGCCCTGCATGGCTGTCAGGTTTTTGACTGGGGAGCAAAAGCCTCATTGCAGAGATCATGTCCCAAGGGAGCGTGCGGGACATGGCTCTGGATCAGACCAGCTGAGACCATTAGGGAACTTCTGCCTTTTGATAGCAGGGACCAGATTGGAAAGCAAACCCGAAGCAGTGGTTCTGCACAACCCTGTAGACCAAAGGCAATAATAAAACTGCTGTTCTAAAATGTCAGTCAACTCTCTTCTAAAGTTTTTTGTCTTTCAGTAAGTAGGGTTTCCATAACGGGGCCAAAAATAGCTGGTCAGTCCTGTTCTTGTTTTCCCATCAACATGGTCACGTCCCTCAGAGCCTGGAACGCAGATTCAGTTTCACACCAGCAACTGGGCTAAGTAAGACTTTTTCCCATCAGAGAATACAAACTGCATCAAACAATTGATGGAATAATTAGGGTATTACCAAAGTGCCGTCAAGTATGGACTTAAAGAACAACTCAAAAACAAACGCAAAATTATTACTCCTAAATGAATCAAAAGATTAAAAAATAATAATAACAATAATTAAAATAAAGATCCTAGGACTTGACATGAGCAGCACAATTGGGGAAACACCCCCAGCAGACGGGTCTTCCACAGTCAAAGTCTGACCTGGAAAGGAAACACAACATGATCACCAGGACTCACGCAACCTGGGTTTACAGTGGGGGGTGAGCTGCACCCAGGCTCCCCGGTCAGGTTACTCCTCTAAGAGGCACTCACTATGTTAATTACAAAAATTTAAAAAATAAAATACAGCTGTATAACTGCATAGTGGTCATCTCTGAGCACTCCTCTAGGAGGTCACATAGGCACAGGGAAGGATAGTGTCCGGGACAGGCTGCAGGACGTGCAAGGTCATATGGTCACAGAAGCTACTGGAGAGTTCATGTTGGTGACAGTCAGATGCTGGTTGTTGTCAGTGGTGCACTTGGGGAAGTCATCCGTCTTACAGAGGATCTTGGAAATGATCTTGCGGAAGGTGTAGCGGAAGTCCCTGATCCTGTAGGCGTAGATGATGGGATTGATGACAGAGTTGGCATGTGAGAGGATGATGGCCATATACATCACCCACTCAGGCTTGGATTTGGAGAACTCCTCGTGGAAGTGAGTGATGCAGTTCAAGATATGCAGGGGCAGCCAACAGAAGGCAAAAAGTCCTACAATGATGGCCAGGGACTTGGCTGCGTGGACCTCCTTCTGCAGTGTGGTCCTGGAGTTGCCCATCAGTTCGATCTGATGCAACTGTTTGCAGGCCACCATGAATATCTTAATGTAGATTCCCAGCATGATAACGAGTGGAAGCAGCACGCAGCCGAAGAAGTTGAAGTACACCATGTAGCTCATCGTCACCACGTTCTCAAAGAGGCATGAGATGAAGCAGCCATGGTGCTCTGTCCCAGTGTCAGCCCCTGTCTCGTTGGTGCCGTTGGGACAACCGCTCATGGCTTTATTCCAGCCCATGAGCGGAGTCAGTCCAATTCCAAAGGACAGGAGCCACAGCACAGCAATGAGCCCTCGTGCCCGCTTGCCGGTCACCAGGCTGTTATACCTACAGCATCAAGAACAAAACCAAGATAAAGCCATTAAATAGAGGAGCATTCATGACTTCCCTGCAGTTCAAGTCATCAGCATTTGGCTAATGCCACAAAAGCCCCACCCCCAACCCACGCAAGAACCTCACCTCTGTGATCACCCCAGGGGTGAAAAAAAAAAAATCTCACCTGTGCTCTACGCCTACGCAAAGTGATTTGGGGAGGTGATTCACTTACTATTCCTGAGAGTTGCCAAACACCACCCCTGCCCGCAGACATCCTTCAGTAGGAGGTAAGGACTCGGAGTCTTAAAAAAGGCTCTATCATTGTGTGATCCTAAACCACCAGCTGCAAGGAGGGCAAGAACAGGGGGAAGGCTCACTCTGTAACCACCAACTTACTCCCTTGCTCTAAGCATCCACTGCTGGGCACGCTGGGGCACGCTACCAGGCTGTATGAACTTCTGGGCTGACCTACTACAGCTGGGACAAGGCTGGCTCCCAGGTGTACACTGTAAAGGGTGGCTAAAGACCTAACCAGCAGCACCACACACTCACAGCCTTGATGCCGCAGCCAGCTTGCTTCAGCTCGGGCTGCTCTTATGCCTGCAGCAATGCTGGTGCTCTCTGGAGACTGCAGCAGTGCCGTAATGTGATGTCCCTTCCCGTGCCACCCAATACCTTAAGGTGGGAATTTCATGTGTATGGAAACCAGGGATCCTACCAGTTTCCTCAACAGTGTGATTCCTGGCTCACACACACGCCAGGCTGCAGCCCACGCGAGCTTGTTGTGGCTGGATAACAGATACCCTGAAAGGCTTTTCTGAGCCAACAGCTGAAAGCAACTGCTGCTGCTGGATCGCTTAGAGGAGTTACAAATTAAGGTTTGTGTCTCCACTCAGTCTCCCATCCAGGTGTGGAGCTGGGGACACTGAGCAGCTCTGCCCCCATTTTACCTCCCTATTTGGTGCATCTTTCATGAGCGGTGCTGGTGTGGCAGCTTTGCCCAGCTCCCACAGCTCACATTGGCCTCCCGTGTTCATACATGTGACGTGCCCGTTCTGCAGGACACGCACCATTGAGACGTCCTGAAGCTGCACACAGACTTGGACCTGCAGCTGCTGAAGCCATCGTGGGGTTAAACCACACAGCCAGGAGTAGCCATCGCTGTCAAATGCTGCTTGTGCTCTGCTGACTCACCCTAACTGGTCATAAAGATCCAGAATTTTAAGTAAATGTCTTCTTAGGGCACCTGCTGCTCTCACAGTGTTACAAAGCAGCTCCACGATGGCCCAGGGACAAGCTGATGCAGTGCTGAGGGCTGCAGAGCCATGGGCAGCCCCACACCTTTCCCAACCCCATGGACTCGGTGCCTTCCTGGCCAAGAAAACAAAAGCTGTGGCTGATGCTCAGAGACACAAATGGGGCTGGAACCTAAAGCAGCAAAAGTCAAGCTGGTTTGGGTGCAACCAGAACAGATGCCAACATCAAAGCATCAGTCGGACGGCTCTTTGGAGATATGAGGAACCTGCGACTGCCAGAAAGACAACATGAGAAACCCATTACTGTCCTCTCCACCGCCAGTTAGCGTCTGCTGGCTGATACACACGTCCCCCCCTTCCCACACCCTTCTCTCAGAGCTTGTTTACTCTGGCTTGGCTGCCCTGCTCCTCCTTTGCTAAGAACGTTTGTTCTGATTTTCTTCCGGCCCGTGAGGCAGGAGAGGGTTTTATTCCCACAGAACCGCAGCTGTGCCTGTGAATCACGCTGCGGCCGCTTCGCTGCAAGCCGTGGGTCCCGCTCCTCCTGCAAGCTGCAAAGACAGGAGGGTAAGTGGTGGGTTTGCCAGCATGAACTGGGAGGCAAAGAAGGACTGAGGGGAATCCTCAGCTCCCTCTGCATGGCTGTTGTGGAGCGGAGCCTGCTCCAAACACGGTCAGTGCTGGCTGGGGGGATGCCGGAGCAGCAGCCACATTGCAGCACTGCTGGCCTGTGAACGCTCCATGGGGCAGATGTTTAAAGGGCAGGCCCAGCCACTGAAGGGTTTCTCCTGCACTTTTCTCTCATTGTTACTAAGTCTCGATGCTTCAGAAGATGAGAAATTATTAGGTGGGACATCAGTCTGGCCGAGCCCATTGATTTCAAAACTCCATGTAAAGTTTTCAGGAGCCAGAACTGGTCTGGGGTTGTGGGACCTGAAAACGTGAAGATTTGATTCAGAGCAAGTTCCCAGAAATCTGATCTCTTGGCAAAGTCTGAGTCTTGAGCTGCAACGTTGGCCAAGCTTAGTCAGTGCTGTAGGAGCACCAAGAGCGGCTGCTGACCTACAGCTCTGTACGTGGGATGAGGAAACCGTGGCTCCTTGGCTTGTGCTAGTCACACTTAATCGATCCCTTCAGTTGCTTCTCTGCTGCCTCAGTTATGTCACATCCCAAAAACTATTGTAGTGAGACTGGAAAATGCAAAGGGGACTATTGTTCAGAAAGAGAAACTGAAGGGTCAAGAGTTTTGTGAGTCTGGATCAGGCTGTTCGCAGGAACATGAGAAAAAGCCGCGGCAGCTCAGCGTGCCGTGCTGAGGCCGGCGTCCGCCGCGCTGCGCCGGGCTGGTGACATTCGGCGCTGCCTCTTCCTGAACACACATGACCCCAGATAAAGCTTCTTCCCTCTGCTCTTCTCCTGGATTCGTCTGCAAAGATAAGGCTCAGCTGGAAGGTTTACAAACCCAGTTAAGAAGTCACTTAGTTTTCCAGCGGCTGTAACGGTGGGGTGTTTATTTCAGCATGGCTCGCTCTTCCCCGGCACACACGGCCAAGCTGCAGCCCGGATCACGTTCAAGCACAGCCGCTCCTGCGGGAAGGAGATGACAAAACGCGCCGAGCAGTGCGAGGGCTGCAGGCCCATCAGCGCAGGGAGGAGATGATGTTCAGGAAAGTGGAGACAGCTCCTGACGGTGAACCACTGCGCTCCTTAGATTAGCTCTTTCTTGCGGCAGGGACATTGCAAGTGCCTCCCGGCATCTCTCCAGTCAGTTGATGGCAGGCAGCAATGCTGATCCCTGCTGGCACTACAGAGAAGGGTCATGGCTGGTCACTGAGCTAGCAGCCAGGAGAGGCCACCGTGAACAGCTCGGTGTTCTAAAATCATTCACTAATGACATCATTATTACCTTAACACACTTACTTGTGGGACACTGCCTGTATTGCCCTTAAGTTAACGGAGTTAAGCACATGCTTAAAAATAAAGAAGTCTGTGACTGTCTCCGGCTCAAAGTACAAAGAGCAGACTCCTAGGTCTGCCTGAGAAGCCTCTGCCAGGTTTGCAGGACACTGTGTGACAGAGCAGCCCCCACCATAAAAAACCATCAGGAGAAGCAGGCGGGGGCTGTGAGCCAGCTGAGCTGGGATCCAGCTCCTTCCTAAGCACTATAAAACATGAGCAGACAGTGAGGAACCGACAGCTTTTCACAGCTTTGAATGCTCCAGCAAACTCCTCCTTCATTCTCTTTTAGGCTTAATATTATTAGGCAAAAAAACTATTAGAGTAAATTTACTCACCTAAGTCTGCTCAATTAACGTATGACAAATATTGAACCTCCACTATGTTTCTGCCCAGAGGCATCAAATGTTGCTTTAATGTAAATAACAGCTGAATATTTTAAAATGATTTATTGAGATTAAATAACCTGGCAATGCATTAGTTCCTTTTACATCACCAGGCAAAGTCTCTTTACTGGCATAATCATCATCAAGCAGCTAATTATGTCAGCTCCCACCCAGTGCCCCCGCAGTGGTCATGCTGCAGAAGCCCAGAAGCCATTCCCATGGCTCCGTACCCGCTGGGTCGTCACCGAAACAGATCAGTGGCAGAGGCTTTGGCCCGGGCACAGCTCTGCCAGCCACCAGGTTGTGGAGTGAGCAATTCCTCTGCTAGTGAGGTTGGAGGTGGCTCCTGAGCTAGAGATGCTGCCCTGCACCCAGCAGATACCGCTGTCACCTGTGGCCCCTCTGCTTCAGTGGTGGCTCAGCAAGGTCCACAGCTTTTCTGGGAGAGCATCATGGTAACCACCAAAGTGACAGCACCGTACATGAGCGCAGGGTGTGCTCTGCATTCTCCAGGCACTGTCTCTCTGGTGGGTAGCATGGTCTAGGTTTGTTGTGTTTTTTTTCCCAGCAAGTCTCACTGCATTTCCACTGCTGTTTGCTGGAGCTGGATTCCAGCCAAGCCACCCAGGCAGGCGTTGGGAAGCACGGCTGGAGCAGAGCGGGACGCGCTGCCAGCCTGCAGCCGGCCCAGCCTCTCCCCTGCAGCAGTTTGGCTCCCGACTGGCAGGAACTGAGTCATGTCCTGCACGTACCTGGCATCTTCCCTGCAGTGACCCCGGGGAGATCACCCAAGTGGAGGCATTGCTGCCCCTGAGCTCCCAGAGGACGAGGAGTGTTCAGCAGCAGCCAAGGTTTAATTCATCATTTGGGGTGATTAGACATGGGCCAGAAGGCAGCAACAGTCTGGAAAGGGACTCTTATTCCCACATTGTTTTTCCTCAGAGAGTAGAAATTGAGGACAATCCCCCACCATTCCTGAGCAGCCCAGAAGGATGAACAGGTCAAAAAGTTGTGGTGCCACACACCTGCTCTCCTGGTGCTTGGTGGAGTCTGATGGTGGCCCTGACCATGATGCTGGCCCGGGGCCCTGGCTGGTAAATTACTGAGCAAATAAACCTGAGGTTAGCAAAGAGCAGAGCCAATAGCAAATAGTTTGTTTTACTGAACATCTGAGACGTGTTGCTGAACAGAAGGGTGATCTGCAGGCTGAGAAACTGCGTCAGCACTTGTCACCATGTGGTCATCAGTGCTGCGGTGCAAGGGTCCACCACACTGGGCAGCGTTTGACCACACGGCCCTTTTCCTGCCCAGGGGCAGGGAGGCGGGAAGTGACCACTTTGGCTGTCACCTGCAGGGTGGCACAACCCCCTTACATTTTTTTCAACATAGCAGCCCTGTTCCCGAAGTCCTTCCCAATCCCCCTGCTACCGGGCCACACTTGGAGACACAAAAATGAGCTCCTCATCTCTGCCATGGTCTGAAGATCTGCAGCTGGTACCTGGCAAATACACTATTGGGTCCTGCCTCTTCAGCCATCTGCAATAGGATGTCCACCTGCCCAGCCATTATTGCTGTCCCCTGTCCCCGCTGGGTGCTGAGTAAAATCCCCGAGGCTGCCTGAGATGCAACTTCTGGCAACATCAAGAAATGAGGAGAAATTCACTCTCCCCCGTCAGGCCTCAACTCTCCAGCAGCCCTCACAGGGCTGCAGTCTGTGTAGCCATCAGCGGAGCTGCAGCTCAGCAGCAGGACATCAGAGTCCCTGCAGCCCAGCCTGGTGGGAGGGTGCTGCACTGCTCTGCTCAAGGAGTTTGGGCCGGTTCTCCCACTGCCAAGCCCCAGCACAAGGGTCAGCTTTTAACGAGCAATTTCAGCACTTAAACCCTGAACTCATGAGTATCTGGTGCTGAGGCCACACTGGATGGGATCACTGGGGAGACACAGGTGGGATAGGACGGCTCTGCAAGGGACACTGCAGCTGGCTCGGGTCCTCTCTGCCCTCCCAGTGCCCTGAGCTGCGGAGGGAGCGCTGAGGGCTGGTGCTCCCACTGCTCTCCCCGCATCCCTCCCCATCCCACCTCATGCCCAGGCTGCCGGATGCAGGGAGGTGAGCAGATGGAGGCTTTGCAGAACTTGGGCTGTGCAGGTGCTCTGACACAAACAAGCAGCGATAACTTATATGTTTCTATTTTAAGCGCGAAGGAAAATACACAGACACCTCCATTCACAAGGGGAGAGAGCAACTTGGCTGCCAAGCATTGTATCCTTGTCAGCTACTTGCAGCTGGACTTTGCATCTCGCCCTTTTTTTTTTTCCTTTTTTTTTTTTTAGCTATAACAGCACAAAATAAGCACCGTTGCTGCCTTTCTGTTTGCTCCATGCACAGCCATGGAATGGAGATCACATATCAGCTGGAATATCCTGGCAGGACGTTTCAAATGAATCATAAATTGCACCCTAGAGAAGGGGAGGGGAAAAAAAAGAAAAAAAGAAAGAAAAGAAAAAGCTGTGCTTTTTAACCAGGAAGGAGCTGGCGGTGAGAGTGAGAAATCTGATTAGTGGTTGCGGTATCAGCCGAGGAAGCAGAACATCTGTGTCTGTCCGTGTCCAGTTGCAGACAAATCACTTCCTCCCGCATCTGTCCCCATTGTGAGCAGGGACAGCAGCGGCGGCCCCCACTCACGCTCCCGGCCTTCCGCTGCAAACACGCCAGCACCCAGAGCACAGGTGAGCACCCAGGGCTCATTGGGAAGGGCAGAAGGCATCACTCCAAGCCTTCCGTTTCTGGCTGTCGCTTTCCTGGGGAAGCTGAGTGGCTGCAGCAGCTTCCTCCCGGCACATCCACTGTCCAGGGGATGGAGATGGCCCTGACTGTGCCATAGGCTGCTGGCTCATGGCCATACTTAACCTGCCAGGAAAATCCCTCCGGATGGGAAGAAACGAGCGGTCGCAGGGCGACAGCCTTTCCCAGCTTCCAGAGCACCCACTCACTGGGCAGCACCCCTCGCTGCTGTGCAGCCCTGGCTGATGACGTGTACATGAGATTACCTGGCCCTCACAACCGGGAGCCCGGCTGGAGGCTGCTGCTCAAGCCTTCTCTTCAGAAGAGAGGCCGGTGTGTGGGTCCTGCTCTGAGCTTTGGGTCTGGATGCTGGAGGAACCCAGCCTTGTCTAGGCTCCCACTCTCACAAAGGGCGACGGAACATCCACCTGCTCAGCTCCTGGTGCTGTGAAGTTCCCATTCCTGCTCGAGGCACATAACCAGCATGGTCACAGACTGCAACGCTTCATCTTTCCATGTGGAGGATCACTAAAAAGCATTTAAAGACTGGAAGGCTTTCATTTCCTGCAGTGCTCACTTTGGTCACGTTATACAGCATTTTCAGCCTTAGTCTGAAATAAAAGCTGGGTGATTTTGAACAAAGTGAGGAAGATAAGACCAGTGTGTGACCAGAGCCATCAGGAGCTGGGGCTGCTCCAGACTGGCCATACTACCTGTTTGCTCACTAGGAAGCAGACTGAGAGAGATGTGAGACAGAGAAAGGCACAAAGAGCAGCACAGAGACCAGGATGAAGCAGTCCTGGCTGAAGATGAGCCCTCAGGTGGACACTGTCCATCTGCTGCTCCCAGAGGAAGGTGGGGATAGGAGAAGTCTGCCAGTCAGAAGCAAATCTGTTTGCAGCCCCCAAGTGAATTGCTCCCTAGTTGTGAAGACTTCAAATTACTCTTCCCAGGACAAATCAGACAACCCCCACACTCGGTGCTCCACACTCAGCCATGGTGATGCCTCTTGGGATGAGCCGGGCACATGGAGGGCAGCATTCCCTACTCCTGGGAACCTGTCTGTGCCGGCGTGCCCCAGCTTACCACACAAAAGCTACAACCACACCAGGTTCTGTGGCCTGTGAGCTTGGACTATCAAGTGCCTGCAGATTTAAAACCCTCCCAGTAAGATATCCATACCCATGTGCTTAGTCCTCCTGTGAACTCCTTCCCCGAGGTGGAGGAAGAGCTGCTGGGAAAGCAAAAACTGTCCTGTCCTCTCCAGCCCCCTGCTCCTGCCTCACCCCGGTTTATCCCCACACACCCCTCCACAGGCTGGCACTTCAGCCCTGTCATTGTCAGCACAGCACCGGCTCAGGGCAGGGGAACGGCTGAAGGACATTGGGTTGGCAGGACCAGGAACGGAGGAAGGAGAGAAGCAGGAGAGCGCAGTTTGGGCTCAAAGCACCCTGCAAAGGGCAGGCATTTAGGTAACACAGAGGATTAAGAAGTGAAACAGCAGCTCAGGCCGTTGTAGGGTGGGGAGCGGTGGGAGGGGGCCACAGAACTGTGTGCTGGTCGAACACCGACAGCACCTGTGCTGGGGATGGGAGAGCTCTCTGCTGACAGGCGCTCTCACAGCAGCCGGGCAGGGATTTGCATTCACCGCCCTGGTTTCTGTCTGCAGAAGCCGTTCCCAGCCAGCCCTCGCCTCTGACCGGCTGAGAACAGGTGACTGAAACCTGAACTAAAGACACGGGGAGCACAAGCGGGTTGTAGGGTGAGCTGTGGGCTCCCTGCCCACGCCGGGCTCCCCAACACCGCTGCGAACAGGCCTGGTGCTGGGGGACTGTCGGGGGCTCAGGAAGGAAACGAGCTCAGCTCCCCACGCCGCCCTCTCGCTCCACAAACCGCGACATCAAAAGAGAAGTAGCCTCCTGAAGACGCCCGTGTGCGGGCAGCGGGCGCGACGCCAGCCCTTCGTGCTCCGGAGGGTGTTTCTGAGCCCAGGAGCGCAACAGCCCGGTTCTCCCCCAGCCCGCAGCCCTCCCCGGCTCTGCCTCGCACCGCCCTCCCTTCGGGGCTCTGAAACTCCGAGTTATCTGCCCCATGGGGCCCGGGGCTGAGAATTGTTGTCATTCCAAACCTCCCAGCGCTGCCAGAGCTGGGATGTGCAGCACCGGGCTGAGTTCAAGGCAGCGGGTGGGGGTGAGACAGGAGCTGGGATTCACAGCGAGCTGATGGGGTGTGATCCTGTGGAGAGAGCAGCGGTGCGGCTGCTACCCCTCCCAGACACCCAGGGCCCTGCTCGCTAGGGGTGAGGAGATGGCAATCTCTGCTGGCTCACTCTTTCTGTAGTGAAATGGGTGCTAAAACCTTTCCCAAAAGTCCCAAAACACTGGTCTCTCTCCATCCACCAACCCCAGCAAGTTGTTACCCATCTGCCTTTCCTGCAGAGCCCTGACCAACCTCCCCACGGGCTGGTGGATCTTGCGCGGTCAGCACCGAGCCCAGCACCACTCACCCACCTCTGCTTTGTTCCAGCACACTCCAGCAGCTTGAGGAACCCATCCTGTCCTCACCTCCCTGCCCAGGCATAGCCAGATTTACCCCAGCTGGTGACACAGCACCTGGTCCCTGCGTGCCAGATACACATGATGGGCAAAGCTCATGGAAGAGACCAGCAGGTCTGAGCACGGGGGTGGGAGGATGCGACCAACAGCTGCCCCCACAGCACCACGCTCCTGGGAACGTGGCGCTGGGGTTTGGGCAGGAGGGAGGACGTGAATGCTGGGTGCTGGGTGCTGGTACAGAGCATACGAACCAGCCACGGCGGCACCGGTCCCCCTGCACAGCTGCACCTGCAGGGACTGTGCTCCGTCCCTTGTCCTCGTCGGGTCCAGCGGCTCTGGCCACAATGCCCAGTGACACACCGGTGCCCACGTGGCACCGAGGAGTGAGTGGAAGGGCACAGACACACCCCCCCACTGATGTACTCGCAGGTTATTTGTGGCTCATGCCCAGGCCTGATGTCATCTCTAGGATTAGGAGATAAGCCGCTCTTTGGCACGTACAAATTCCCTGAGCCCGCCGCCGGACTTTGCAAAGACTCAAGAGCCGGTGGGGAGGGGAGAGGACTGGCACATCTGTAGGCACAGTTGGCGTCACTGACTTCTGGTGTCTTGCAGATCAAATATAGCAACAGGAGCTCCCACACCCCCCGCGCAGTGACTGTCCAGTGTAGCCCAGGGCTGGGGCAGAAGACTCAGTTTTGCTGCCTGTGCTCATTGTTATGACAAAGAGCAAATTCGTAAAATCCCAAAGAACTAGCCCGTTAATCAACTATGCAAAAACTTTTAGCGACAAATAAAACAGTTTGCTCTAAAAACATTTTGGCTGAATATAGTTTTTGCAGAGATGTCAAAAGGTCTCCTGGAGCAAAATTCTGCCAGATTTCAAAAGCTAGGTTTTTTTTTTCATCTAAAAATTAACCTGTATTTTTTTATAGATTGAGCTGAAAAAAGCTCCTCAACCCAAGCTCTGGATTCTGGCTCAGCTCAGAGGTTGGTGCCCTCAGCCAACAGCCTGGAAACGAGGTTTTCAGCCACCGCTCCCTGACATCCCTGCTAACCCCCAGCTTCTGCAGGAGCTGCGTCGGGGCAGAGGTCTCAAAGACAATTAATTCCCTTCCTGCCAGGATTTTGGCTTTTTGGGAGGGAAGTGACCCCTGAGGTGGGGAAAACCATAAAAACTGGGGTCACGCATTTTAAGGAAACCAGGCTGCTTGCAACTAAAAATAGCTGTGATCTCCCCTCTACCGGTTTATGGTCATGAGGGCACATGCAATTATTCCTGGATTTTTTATTGTGCTTTGTCCAGAGCCAGCTGCATCTGAAGCCTGGAGCGAGCGGCAGCCCTGTGAGACCCACGGCCAGGCCGTGCCCCGGCTGCAGCACAAGCCCCGCCAATGCTCTGCCTGACTTGAGCTCAACGGACCCAATTTTCCTTAAAGACCTGACAGGTCCGTTGCTCAAGGGAACACACTGGCCCTCCTGCCCACTGCACTCAGGCATGTTTACCAACATTAATCCCAGAATCATCAGATCCCAGGTTGGAAGAGACTTCAAGGATCATCTGGTTCAACCCTTCTTGAGAAAAGCCCCATCTAGACAAGTTTACCCAACTCCCTCTTCAGCTGAATCTTGAAAAAGTCCAATGTTGGGGATTCTACCACTTCCCTGGGGAGATTATTCCAACGACTTATTTTTTTGATGTGAAAATTGTTCCTATTGTCCAATCAGAATCTCTCCAGGCATAACTTGCATCCATTACTCCTCATCATTTCCATGTGACTCCTTGTAAAAGGGAGTCTCCATTTTCTTTGCAGCCACCCTTTAAACACGATGATAAGATCCCTTCTAAGCCCTCTTTCTAAAGGTTGAATGGCCCAGTTCTCTCAGCCTTTCCTCATATGGCAGCTTCCCAGTCCTTGGATCATCTTTGTGCCCTTCTCTGGACCCTCGCCAACCTGCCCACATCTTTTTTTGTACAGAGGGGACCAGAGCTCATTAATCAATGATAACCTTGGCCAGGCACAGCCTTCTGATGGACTGGGGGAGGCAGAGCATCCACTGCTCTGGAATATGATGCCTCCTGTGCTGCTTGGGTCTTGTGTGAGCCACACATGAAGAGCAGAACACGGCTGGGAGTTCAGATGAAGGGCAATGCAAGGAGTTCCCTTCCAAAAGGAAATGAAGCAAGGGCAGAAGAAGGAAGAGCAGCTGCAGTTCTACGTGTGGTTGATGGCACGCAAAAAATGGCAGGGGAAGACCAAGGCTCTGAAGATGATTTTTCTCTCCTCCTTAGTGGCCCCAGCCCTCGCAACTGCAATAAATACCCACCAGTTTGCTTTGCTGAGGAACAAACTGGAAGGTAAAAGGAACCCAGGAATACCTCTTCTCTGGCAGCACCAGAAGCAGCGCGGTGCGACACCACCGACCGATGGTGAGCCAAGTGTGGATGCTCTGGCTGCAAGGGAGGCAGTTAGGGCTCAGCAAGGTGCAAAATGGGAGAGGGAACGGTCATGGATTCCCTGTTCCAATTCATGGCAAAGCTGCCCAGCAACATCAGCCTTGCACTTCTGCTGAGGATAAAATTGAAGATGGAAGAGAACTAAATCCAGGGAGGAAGAACAAGCACCAAGTTAGCTCTGATCGCAGGGAGCTGGGGCTAATTTTCCCTCCTCGGGTCTCAGTTGGGGTGTTTTCTGGGTAGGCAGCAGCAGTACCACGTTCACTGTCCTGCAGGAGATGACCAGCTGGACAAGGACACACACAGTGTGATGCTGGACAGGGTGTTTCACTCTTTTTTTTCTCTCTAAATCCAGATACTCTTCTCTGTCCTTAATTCCTGACACATTTATTCCAGGCATCTCTCCATACCTACAATTATTAGCCACGCCAAGGGATTTTGGTTCGTACAAATAAAGGAAAAGATTTTATTCCACCAATAAATCTTCCTTGGCTTGCAGCAATGGGACTGTGGGGTGAAATCCAGCCCTGGAGAACACCAGGGAGCAAGAGTCTAGGCTGCTCTTGTGCCAAACACTCCGCAGGATGGATTTACTTCTGCTGAAAGATGCTCAATTGCCTGGCTTTGATATTCAGCTTAGGGGAAGCTCTGAGGGTGGGGGGGAAGTGAGGTTTTGGAGATGGGCAGGTTGGCAGAGGAGAGCCAGGATGGTGCCACAGTCCCGGGGTGGCACAGGGACAGGCATGCGTGGGCAGCAGCGCTGCCTGCTCAGAAGCACTGGCATCCAGGAGGGATAAGGGATGCAAGGCAGGGTTAGAGTCTGTCTGGAGACATGAAGCTGCATCCTGGTGGCCAGGGGAGAAGGGACTCGAGGAAGGGCTCATTGCTGCAGCTGCACAAAGTGGGCAATGAGATGGGGGATCTTTCAGAAAGAGTGATATTTGTCGAAAACAAACAAACAAAATAAGAGTTTCAAGGGACAGAAAGAATTCATGGCTTCAGGTCAAATTCAGCAAATATTTTTAGCTAGAAGAGGGAGGGTTCTAAACCACCGCTTTTAGATCTTATAGTTTTTGTTCTGCAGTTGTCTAGATGAGAAGTTGTTAGTTCCTTCCCAGCAAGGACACCTCCATTTCAGAAAAGAGCACGGCAACATCGGGAGGGTTAAGCCACTCAAACAAAAATCTGCCAGGTTGGTCAGGATCAGTTTGTTTCTCTGAAACCTCCCAACATCGTCGTTTCAGTTTGACTGAAACAATTTTCCTCTTCCCCAGGGAATTTTCTGGTTCAGCCACAGAACTGAAAAATCCATTATAAGCCTGGCTGTAATGCAAACTTCTCCTGTGCACCCCCAGCCTGCAGCCTGCCCAGCTTCTCAAGGAGCCCAAATAGCCCTGAAATAGCATTAAATAATACGGCACAGTCAGTTCTCAATATCCCTGCAGAGGTTTCCACAAGAAGCTGGTGGATGTGACAGGGACGCTCGTCTGCTCCTCAACAACAGCATTATTTATTGTAGTTGTAAGATAGGGCTGGGCACAAACAGTTTTCTTAAACGTTTAATACTTCATGGCCTGTTATCAGCCTCTGCACTGGTCTCCAGAAGGAGTGTTTTAGTGAGAAAAGCTCTCCCTAAGGTCGCCATTCCTACAATTGATGGCCAGCTTTCCCTTTCCGCAGCACAAAACCCCTTCCAGAAACAGCGCACGCGTCTACCTGGACTTTGTGGATCATCTGGTCCAACCTTTCTTGGTGTATGAACTGACCTCGTGGAGAGTTGAGCAAACCTGCTAGCAACCAGGACTACGGGGTGGAGGCGGAGGGGGAAGAGAGAAAGCGGAGGAAATACTTATTCTTTTGTCAGTTGGCAAAACCACTTCCCTTTTACAAACACGTAAAGGATCCCCTCAGAGCACTTCTGATCTGCTACTCTCGCCTCGGAGCCCAGCAGAGTAGAAACCGACCTCACAAGATTCAACTTCTTCAGTCAAGCGCTGCAAAAAGCACTTGTGCTCTAAAGGAGAAGAGTTATAATTAACAGCCCATGCTTGAACAACTCGCTTGTGGCGGGTGATGTGATTAAACTGAAACTTAAAAACTCCCACCTGCTTCCAGAGGTGCTGCTGTGCCGCTAGCCCCCAGCCAGAGAGAGCCCCAAACCGATGAATGGAAGAGACACCAAAGCGTTATCCAGAGCCAACGTGCACGTCCCAGGCCAGATGGGTGGCTGGAAAGGTCACCAGCTGGTGTCAGAGATGCTGGTAGCAATTTGAACTGCTCTGGCTGCTCTGCCCGCGTTCCCTCCTGTGCAGGTTCGGGCTGCAGCTCGGCTCTCGCTTGCTCTACATCCCGCGGAATTTCCACGCGCCGTGTTCCGCTGACACATGCAGCACATACATTTCCACTACCAGTTTTTGTCATCTGCCTGATGACTAATATTCACACAACGTATGGGAGTTCTCCAGTGCAGGGTGCCAGAAGAAGGTGAAGGGGCTTTTTAGGTCATTTTAGGGTGAATTCATTGCTTGTGCAAGGGAGACACCAGAGCCGAGCAAAACCCAGGGAAGCTGCAGCTGACACAGTTCAGCTGAGGTCCCTACACCAAACCTGCCCCACCTTCCACAGCCTCCGCTTCTGATCTGTCCCCTGAGTGGTCCTGGACTCCCCAGTGGGGAACCATCAATGTCTTAGTCTCAGAGAGGGACAACAGAGACAAGAAGGAGAGCGAGACTAAGGGACTCAGGTCATTTGTGACGCAAAGCCAGGATTCTGGTGCACTTCAGTTTAAGGAAAATGCTGCTTCACTCACTGGTGAAATGCCTGTGAAATACACTCAATACATTTTGCCCCAGTGTGTTGCACTGGCCCATGAATTAGAAGGAACCCAGTTTAGGTCTCTGATACTGTGCTTGGATAAAAGTCTAACCTGTAAAATTCTGAAAACTGAGGTAAGAATCTTCTCTTTCTCCCTTCTCCTTTCACAGTGTATACACAGAGATGACACCTTCTGACATTTACTGATCTATACACCCTTTAGGAGCCCTCAGAAGGAAATGGTACGGATGCAAGCACTGATACGTGGTTTCAGCATTTGTAGATGAAACAAATTGCACTTTCAGTCCATCCATTACATCCCTCTAATCTGCAGGTCGGCCTAGTTAGACTCTAGTCCTAGCTGAAAATGTGAAGCATGTACAAAGTTAAATTAAGCTCTGTTTAAGATGACTTTCAGCCTTTCTGAAATTACTGTGCCCTGAGCTCAGGAAGAGACAAGAGCTTAGAGAACAGAAACTGCTTCTCTAATAGGCTGGGAAGTAGGAGAAAGAGTGGCTGCTCCTATATTTAATCACCTAGTTGATGCCTGGACCCCACCAGCATGGGGGCTGTGTAAATACCTACATAGATTAGCTACAGCTATCCCAAGCACACTCCTACATCACTACATTGCCCCACACACACACCCCAGAAGCCACTGACCCTTCCAAGGCAAACATCCTGAAGAAACTGAGCTCCCAGGTATATTTAGAAATAAGTGGCAGGACACCAAAATCCTAATCCCAGTCCTGAGGCAAGCAAGTGCAAAATCTCTGTTATTTTCATCATCACCTGTGAGCAGC
Source organism: Baryphthengus martii (assembly GCA_013396935.1). NCBI lineage: Eukaryota > Metazoa > Chordata > Aves > Coraciiformes > Momotidae > Baryphthengus > Baryphthengus martii. The sequence goes on along the minus strand of VWZK01010035.1, from coordinate 269,979 downwards.
AAACCTCTTATGGCAACACTAGACGCTCCTGCACGCTAAAGCAAGGAAGAGCACAGCCTGGGCTGCCGGGGAACATGACTATCTGCATTCACTCCCGTCTCTTACCTCAGTGGGATCTTGATAGCCAGGTACCTGTCGATGGCCACTGCCAGCAAGCTGAAAATGGAGCTTTGAGTCAGCACCAGCACGAAACAGGCAAAGAAGAGGCAGCTGTGAAAATCCACCTGGAATCCGATGCTGATGGTGATGGCGAAAGGGATGGCCAACAGACCCACGGCGATATCGGCCACTGCCAGGGACACCAGGAAATAGTTGGTTGCGTTCTTCAAGGTACTGTTGATGGCCACAGCCCAGCAGACCAGGACGTTGCCAGCGATCGACAGCACAGCGATGATCAGTTCCAGCACGATGTAGGTGGTTTTCATAGTGTCCATGGCGAGAGCCCAGGGCGAGGAATCAGAACTGTTCAGGAGAAAAAGGTACTTTCCACCGGGCGCCCGTCCGCAGGTACCAACAGGCCACGGGGCAGCTCTTCCCGGAGAGAAACACCCATGTCCGGACTCACCGCCGCCTCCCGCCCGGCTGNCTGCCCGGCCTCAGCATCCCCCGGCCTCGGGGACGGCACCTCCCGTCCCGGGCACCCCCCGCACCTCCCGGCCCCCCGGGCACGGTGGGCGAGCCGCCGGGCAGGGTGCTTGCCAGGGGTGTTTCGGCAGCTATAGGCTGCAGCCCCACCGAGGGTCGCTTGGCCAAAGGAAGGATGAAAAGTTGCCCCGAATGCTTTGACCCACGCTTCCCCCAACACAACAGGGTCTGGGATGTTGCTACAGGCGGTTGAGACACCACCGATGGTGTTGCCACATGGAGAAAAGTCCCTCACGAGCAAGTGCTCTGAGCAAAAGTAAAAGATTTCACAAAAACTATGACAGCGTTTGGTCAGGGGACAGCGATCACGCAACGGGATGTTTCCTGATGAAAGCAAATGGTAAAAGACCATGGATTACAAATGCAGTTACTCACAGGACTACAGCAGTTGAGTTTAGGTCTAAGGAGCCTGTAAAAAATTAAAAAGTGATGCAATCACCAGAGAAAGGAGTTGCCTGCACTGGTGGCTCTCCACACCAACAGAGAATACAAAGATAAATACAAGAACTACTTACCTTTTCATCACAGCTTTCATGCTTTTTATTGTGTCCACCATCAAAACACAACCACATCAGAGGCTGAACTTCACACCCTTTTGGTAGCATCCAGCAGTGCTAAATAATCTGGGACAGAAAGTAGGAAAAAACCCAAACAATTTAGCAAAAATCAATTTAATTACTTTCAGGTAAAAAAAAAACACAAAATAAACCTTCCTGTAGCAAACAGAAATTTAAAGAAACTGACATTGCCTTTTTAAAACAAAGTTGGACATTAAATCCTGTGGAAGGGTGAGCTCTCTGGGGAGCCAAAGTTAAAACAGAACAAAAACAGACGGGAAAAATAGGATCGAAAGGTTTTCTATGGACATGGCTTGATGGAAACACTCTCCTTGACTAGTGATGCTTTGGATCAGACAGATGTGAAGGGGAACTCCTAATTTATATGGAAAAAAAAGTCATTTTTTTTCCTGTGGGACATCTCAGGAACAGGACGAGCAGGATGCTGAAGGAAGTTGTGTCTGGGGTGTGTTAAATTCGACAGGGACGGACAGGGAGGGCCCCTTTGCTCCTTTTAGACAAATGGATCTGATCCGAGTGTTGCTGCCCCTTGTCTTCTCACCTAACACCTCTGTGCTGTGTATCCTCCAAACACCTCACGGACACGAAGGAGGGACCGTTCTCACCAACAGGAGAGCATGTAAATCCTGTGACTCCCACTTGGCACTGGGCTGAAAGGAACGCCAGAATTTTGAGGAGAACCCGAGCTGCAGCTATGCAGCCCCCCTCGTGTCAGGCCGCTTCCTCTTAGCACTGCGCTGGATCCTGAACTTGCCTACACTGGTTTGGTTTATTTGTTATTGTGGGGTGAGTGTAGCTTCCCTCTTGCAGAGCCTCTTATAATCACGTAAATGATGGTAAACTATCATGGAAAAGCATTCTCTCCCCCAAAGCAATAAACTTACATCAGGGTGTTTTCGCGCATTGTTTTCCTAGCTCTAAAACTTGTGCCAACAGAAGCCTTTTGCCACTTCACAGCACTTCAGCGAAACCAGAATTAACTTTTCACAGTGGATACGTTTTATTAGGAACGGCTCTGCTTTTGTGATCAGGGCAATACTTTTTACAGGCTGAGCCAAGGGAAATTGTGGTCTATCAAGTCAGACATGGACAGAGAAACCACTATTTCAGCTTCTGACGAATAAATAGGTTGTTCTGGGCAAGGTGTCTCTGTGGGACAGGTAGTAAGGCACGGTGAATACTGTGGAGTTTGCATTACATGGAGATTCATGGCTCTCCAAAGCGGTGAAGCCTTTGCCAATATCCAGTGGTTTATCCTGGCGTTGTTTAACTGATGCAACTGAACTTACTCCAAACACAACTCAGGTTCAAGTGGAGCCAAGGGCAAGTGCGCTCAGCTCTGTTGTACCAAACGTGGTTAAATCTTGCTGGCAGTAAGAGGAGGATGAGCCCATTTCCAGCCAGAGATAGAGACCCTGCCCTCCAGCTGCATTCTTTGAGCCCTATTTTAAAATATACGGCACTGTACACCCTGCCATTAAATACCAATTGAATGTGCTGGCCTTGTAAAGTCATCATCTGAGCAGGCATTGTGAAATCCTGCCGTTCTTGGGGCTCTGAGGATGATGAATCTGTAGGTGATCGTGTGCATATTTATATACTAGAGTCTGCAAAGGAGCAAGGAAATCACCCGATTAGTGAGGTAAATATAGCCCAAAGCTTGCAGCTTGCGGAATCCCTTCAAGAACCGGATCGCAATAGTAACGTGGCGACAGGTCACCGGGGCACCGCTGGATGCGAAGATGTCAGATACGGAGACAGATGAATCACCGCTACTATTATTTTCCTGGATTCTATTTTACTCTGGGGATTTTCCTCTCACACTCTTATAGGAAACAGCCCCAGCTCCAATCTGCTGCTTTCAAGTGTTAAGAACTCATCTGGCTCTTTTGTTCGGAGGGAAACTGATTTAAACAGATCCCACGTTATGAATGGCGATGCAGTGGGAGGCAGGATCAGCACCCTGGTGTGGCCACAGCCCGTGTCTCTGTGGTTTGGCAGAAGCCCACCGGCCTTGTACGTGCCGTTCCTTCTGTCGCTGCAGCCCCCGGGGGAGCAGAGCTGCCGCTTCGGAGGCCGTGCGTTTCCTGCAGCCCTCTGTGATCTCTTTTGTGTGAGGCCTCTGTGCGGTCTCCAGCTTCGCTGAGGACTTCCCTAGCAAGCTCTGTCCTCACACCTTCAAGTCCTCTTGGCCAAGCCACAAAGAACTGGTGAGGAGCCCCACTAACACACATCTCCGTACACACCAAAGCCCAAGCAGCCCTCAGAGATGAGGCTATAAATACAAAGAAAAGCTCCTGAGCCAGTGATCACTGGGATTTTCTTGCTGCTCTGGCAGCCAGATTTGCCACCTCAGACTCTCCTGACACAACCACCCTGACAGCTTTTTTCCCCTCATTAAGCCCACAGAGTTAAAGAGAAGAGCAACAAGCACTAAAGAGAAGAGTAACAAGCACTGAAATGGGAGCGTCTCTGCTTCAAAGAGTCACAGACACCTTCTGGATATCAAAAACAGGGGGGAAAAAAAAAAAAAAAGTGGATGTCAGACCAAAAATTTCACCTGTCTTGCTGTTATAGGCCCATCCACCGTATTGACTTTGGCAACCCTTCAATCAAGCGGGGAGCGCTGTGGTGTTGCGTAGAACTGGCTCTTGGGTCGTAGAAGGCATTAGCCCCGCACTTGGTGGCTTCACAAGCAGAGCAGCTGTCAACCACCTCCTTCCTGAAGAGGCAGCTCCATCCCAAAACTGCCCACAGGGAAGGGAGACTGGGAGATAAGAAAGAGACAGAGGCAGCCCCCAGAGCATTCTGAACAAGCCCTGTTTTGGAGTATAGGCTGAGCCACAGTCCTGTGCCATGGCCTGTGCAATCCTATGTCCACAGAGGCTCAGAGGTTCTCTCTTTCTCCAGGCCCTGCCCACAGACCTCAGCACAAGCCTCCCCAGGAGACACTTGCATGTCTAACCTCTTTTCACCACTTGTCTCCTCCACAAGGACCGTTGGCAAAGGGAATGGCTAGTGACAGTGGCGAGGGTAGGGATGGCGGACATGAGGAGCTAGACCAAGAACCAGCTCGTGTTTGTCATGTGGCCGTGTCTGCCTGTCAGGGCAGTAGACCTCAGCTACAACTTGCTATGTAGGAACCGTCAGCCCAGCAGAGCTCCTGCTGCCTTGGGAACAGAACCCCCACCACCACTCAAGTCTTCCTAGTACTTTTGAGTGGTTTTGTAGGACAAGACACAGCTCGTCCTGAACCTGACTCCAAGAAAGGATTCCCAAGACACACTACAACCCGCAGACCACGCAGCAGGTACAAAAGCCCTCTTCAAAGCGGTACTGCCACCGAAGGGGGTCTGAGCTACACACAATCTACCCAAGCTGGGTGCAGGTGAAGGACACAGGACTTGTGAGACTACCTGTGTGGGCAGGCAGGCGAAACGTCTCCTCAGCTCCTCCTGGGTGGTTGTTGCCTGCCCTGCTGTGCTGAACTTTAGCATGTCAAAGACTCCAGCAGAGCTCTGCAGTGAGCAGTGATGGAGGTGACTGGCCAAAGGGAGGTTTGCCCACTGAAGCGCTGTAGGCGTTTTTCTGGAAGAGACCGGGAAAGGAAAGCGGAGAGCGAAATTCCGGGGGAAACTATTTCCATACTGGAGACTTCAGTCTGCAAAATCTTTGGAAAACTAAACAGAAAAACGATGGTACGATTGTAAACTGCAGATCAACAAACTTGGATTTTCCTACTCCCAGGGAGCAGGAAAAAACAGATTATTGTTAGGTAATAAATACATATTATCCTGGAATTTAAAACTGGTACTTAAATTATCTGTGAGAACTTCTCTTGTAACAATGCAGGTGTGTGAGTTACTATAAATTGTGGATTATATCTTACACCTTTCATTAGAAAACAAAAAAGACACCACTAGACTGAAAAAAATAAACTATAAACAACCGTGAAATTAAAAAGGAAGGATTTTGGCTGAGCGGAGGGAAGGGTATGAGGATACCATTTTGAATAAATTTTTTATTTATCTGTGTGTTTGATTTTGTTTACTAACCACTCTCTATGATGAAAAGCCAAGTATCTCTTCCAGCAGGAGTTCAAATGAAAGCTGCAGCTCGAACCAGGAGCGTACGAAGCCCTGCAGCACTGAGCCCTGGTTGCAAGGTCTCACCTGCACGGGGCTCCCAGCAGGTAGAGGACCCAGTTGTCTCCTTTATACTGGTGGAGTTGGTACAGCCAATTCCCCCAGCGGGGAAATTCCCAATAGGAAGCATCGTTCCATTTCCTGTCCAGCATCAGCAGGGGAAAGCCCAGGGTGAAGCTGGACAAGGCAGCGATGCCGTTTGCAATTCAAACAACCTGCAGAGGCTCTATTCACAGGCAGAGCTGCCTCCTGAGCAAAACCTTCACCCCTTCAAAGCCCTAAGAAAACAAACGTGCCAAGAGCCTGCTCCACACGCCGACTCTGAGCTTCACGCCCCATCAACACTTCACAGCAGCACTAAGAAGTGACTCTGCTCCCTCCCTAACCCTGATGGCCCAGGGTGATGTGCTCTTATCCCAAGAGGTTAAAGCAAGAATGTGACATTTGGAACTCCAAATGAATACTTGTATTGGTGTAACACAACTGCTCTGACTATAGAATTATGCTCAAATACCAGAGAAAAGCTAGATCTAACTCAAATCCCTCAGCCTATTTTCTCTGCACAGGATAGAAGCAAGATTTGTAAGTATTGTTTATTACTACGATTATCTACAACCATCAGAGGACAGCCAGAGCATGCAGAGCAGCCATGAACCTGTGCTGTCCTAGGTCTCAGCTGAAAAACGTCTCTGAAAAGCACCCTCCATCTCTCATGCTTAGGTTAGGTTCTCTTTGCAGATCACTGAGGGGTTAAAGGGCAGCGTGGTTGTGGCAAAGGGAGAAGTGCAGCATACACATAAAAAATCCAAATTAAGCCACAGAGAGGAAGGGCCCAGCCTTCCTGCCCCGCTCTGGCTCCAGACCTAGCTGCCAGCAAATACCGAATTTGGACTCCAAACCTGTTTGAACCCCAAGACCATTATTACAGCCCCTCTTGTATTTCTCCATCACAGAGATAGGAAACTTCTCCGTGTTGTTCAGTCTCTGTACCTATCGGCAACAGTGCTTTGCAAATCTAGTGCTAAACACTGTTAAAGCCCAAGAAGTTGGTTAGTGTGGTTTCCATCCTTGCAAGACTGTATCAGAAACCTCCAAGCGTACAAGAGCAACATCTTAATGACAGTTGAAGGGGAAGAGCCTGAAACCTGGATCACAATCTTGCATGGCATATTATTTATTATTAATATTACTAGCCCCTTTGCAAGCTCCAGATCGAACTCACCCTTCCCAGAACGGCTCTCCAGGGCCCTGGCAGTACAAATGGTCTCAAGGGCTGAGCTATGCATACATTATGATGATGATTATTATTGCTGTGCTCTTCAGGCACGTTGGGTTGTCTGAACTGAACAGGAGCAGCTGCCTTGCAAATGAGCACGAGGCCGCGCTCGCTCCTTTCCCCGGAACTGCCCTGGCTGTGGTTTTCAGTTTGGCAAGGAAAATAACAGACGTTTTAGAACTGCAAAAGCCCAGCAGAGCCATTGGGGTAACCTCGCTTCCCAGGAGCTTGGTCCTGGTGGGAGAACGCTGGGTATGTCCTGCCGAATCACTGACCTGAGGAGTTCACCCGAGTTCTGGATTCACACGGGGGAGTGGCTTACTCTGAGAAAAAGGATGAGCTGTCTGAGCAGATAAAAATTACAGTATATCAAGGCAGAACAAGAGTTTGAACTGCTCTACACTCTTTCTATTTTTCAATCAAGCGGTAAAACAAAGCTTTGCACAGAAGGTGTACAGCTGTCTGTGCGGAGCAGGTTAGAAAAAGCACTTGCTCCCATGTTAATTCTCTCAATCTTGTTACTTTCTCTTTAACCAGCTTAAACTCCGGATTTGTGGGTAAGGACAACAGCTCGGTCATTGCTATGCGCTTAAGAAGGGACAGCAGATACGTGAGTAATGTTTAACCATATTGGCATTTTACAGCTTTCATTTTCTTCCTGCTATGCTCAACAAAAACCACTGATTGCCCCCATAATCCGACTGCCATATTTTTTTGGGGTGACATTTACCTCAGGGTCCCATAGTTTGTACCTATCATTTTCCAGCAGCACATTCTGGAAAACTATACCCATGAGACTTCAGCCATCTGGTTCTGACCTTTGGAGCCCATCAAGCTTCCATCTGGAAGGCTTCTTATTCATATTATTAAAAAGTCTAACTGAAAACATGGCCGTTCTGAAGCACTACAGAAACTTCTGCTCTTCCAGAAGAATTTCTGCTGCTGCTGGTCTCTGGAAAACATGATGTCTCTGAAGATTTTGAAGCCCAGAGTCTCTGGGAAGACCTGCTAGGAATCAGAGCGGCCACTCAAAGTAAGCAAGCAGGGTAGTTTAGAAGTTATAACAGACCACACAATCTGAGCTCCCAACCATTCAGGTATCAGGAGCCTGGGAATTTGGGGTAAAATGAGCATTATTAATGACTAAGGGGAGACATGAAAGGATTGGCTCAGAGATCGGGGAGGCTGAAAAGTATGTTAATTAGCTTTTCCTGAAAACAAGACTTTACTTTTCACCACATGTCACGGAACCACAAATGGGTTCACATAGGTTGAAACCGTGTTTGTGACTAGCACACCTGCCTGGGTTCCCATGGAAGGGCTCTGATCATTTGGGGAATGCAAGACTCCGAGAACTCAGTCTGGGCTTTGAACTTCAGACTACACTGTCTCCCTTGTCTTCAGCTTCAAATATAGATCAGGTGACTACACTTTGCTTTCATCTGTCTCTGCCTGGGGCTCCAATTGAACATGAACCTCAAAATGCTGGAAGCTATGATTGGAGCTGGTCTGCGTGTTCATAGAGAGGTCTTGGTTCAGGATGGGGTCAGAGGCACTGTGGTGATACAAACACCACAGACATCTTCATCCCACATAGAAGAATGTACACCACCAGGCAGGGAACTACTCTTTCCACCCAATCCATGCTCTCTAAGCTTTAGGAGACCCTTGGCAGTGAAAACCTATTGAGCAGCAAAGCAGCCCTGAATCTTGTCATCTCACCCCACCCCACAAATAATCCTGGGAAAATATTAGCCTCGACACCCATTTTCAGTCTCTTGCTGAACCACTTGCAAACATATCCACATATATTACTCACTGACAATCTCCACAGAGAATCCAGCTTTTCCCAACCAATAAATCAAAGCATCTGGAGGGTATTCTGAAAAGAGCCGAGGCAGCACAGCCTGTGAGCATCTAACAGCTTTCTTCAGTAATGGAGACACTAAGTCTGCCAGTAAGAGACAGCAGGTCTTCAGAATCCATTGTTCTTAACCAGAATCTGTTTTCGGAAAGATAATAAGGGAATTCAAGGACATTAATAGTTGCAAATGGCTGAATACAGCAAATTCTGATAAAAACAAGAACTGTTTTACAGCCTTTCCAACCGTAGATCCCGATTGCTGGGCTGTTAGTTTTTGCTGGCTTCCCAGCATATACTTACCACGGCAAAGGCACTGGCACAGCTCAAGGAACCTGCTGAAGTTAATCAGCAGAGCAGTGGATCCATTTGAATATAAATATATTTTATGAGCGGTTGTTTGGCTGAAGCTTTGAGTGGCAGGCTGCGAGAGCATGACTTTGTGTTTTGTAGCAACTACAGTTCAAGCAAGGACCGTGGGGACAGGTTTTTAAAGAGCCAGAGATACCTCGTGCGATCATTTGTTTAAAACCAAAGCAAACATGAACTAAAGTAGCTGCAGTAACAGGTATCTCACTACCCCCTGCTATGTTCCATTCCTACTTAACAAAGAACAGGTGAACTGACAGCAATGTCTCAGGAGATTCCTCTCTCTTTATGGACAGAGAATGGCACCAAAACTCATCTTGTGTCACTCCCGTGAGACTAAAGAACGTTACAAAACCAATCGGGTCTGCTTATTAATTAGTTCTATGATAATACTGCATATTAATTCCAGCTTGTTCTTGGAGGCTGTAGAAACTCCTAGCAAATAAAGCTCTTGCCCCAAAGGTTTTATAACCGAAAAAGACAAGGGTAGAGAAAATAGCTCAATGAAGGATTGAGAGTTTAGACAGACAGACATGAAGTGCCTTATTCCACTGCCACACGACCAATGAACTTTAGTATTCAGAGTCCTGCTCTTTACACTTTCAGTATAACACGAGGCTGCATTCCTGGCCATGGTGTGATTTCCAGAGAGCAAGACAGGGCTGCTTCTGAGAATTCCTTTGCAGAAGAAAACTGAGGTGCAAATATTGAGTCTAGAGTGAGCTAGAACAAACCTTCAAAAGAAAGTGCAGTGGCAACTTGAAAAAAATAGCAACTCTGGTTTGCCGTGGTTCATGTGGCCATACTTTGTCGAGGGGATGAAGCTACCCCGACCAGACAAATCACCAGAACAATGCTGCTTTGCCTGGGATTGCCACAAGAAAGGATCAGACCAGCATTAAAAACCCAGGGCTGAAACACGACACTTAGGTGAGGAAAGGCTAAATAGATTGGATTATGTAAATGTGAACCCTTTCCCATAAGGTTTCATCTACCCAGCTGGACACAAACATACCCAAGAGGCCTGAAGAGATTTAAACGCCCATTTCTTTTATCTTCTTGTTTTCTTTGCTGACTCAGAGATTTAGATTGTTCTAGTACTGCCACTACCCTCTTGAGATAAAACAGCCTCTGTGAAAAGTATTCCGGAATTTGATCTCAGCACCTTTGAAAGCTCCGTATGAAGATTGGGTAGTGGCCGGAGCACAGCATCCACGGGGCTGACTTCCTCAGCAGCAAAAGCAGGTCTCCACAGCCCTCTTTGTGCAGGCTGGAAGAAGGAATTCTCTCCAGAGATACAGTCTAGAATTTAGGAAGCCCTCTTTTACTCCTTGCACAGATTATAATAAGCATCACCATGAGCATCACCATGCTCAGCATTCTGTTTTGGACAGCGAGTGATTGTTTTTGCCCTCTTTTCCATAAGTCAGCCCTACCTGAAACTCCAACACAGACTTCCTTATCCCTGGCGGTGTCACTAGTCGGGTGGTGATGTTCCATCTGCAAGATGTGGACTCAATCAAGCTGCTCTGGCTTCCTTTCAAAAGATCAGCAGCTTCTTGTTCTCTCTGTTGCAGGAAACAGGATAGTGCTGTGTGTGGTCACCGGTGTGCCCACAGGATTTCAGTCATTACATTTGGGTGGGTTGTTTCCCAGAAAAGCAAAGGAACCTCTTTCTAGTCTTATGCACAAAACGTGTTCATTCTCCGCATCGTGTGGCTGAGTCCCTATCCCCGGAGGGATTTAAAAGACATGCAGATGTGATGCTGAGGGACATGGTTTAGTGGTAGACTTGGCAGTGCTGGGTTAACAGTTGGACTTGATCTTAAAAGGTCTTTACCAACCAAAATGATTCTATGATTCTAGGATGACGTGTAATCTCCTGTCACTACCTACCAGCTGGAACATACTCCATGAGCCTCTTACCGGTGATTTAATTTTACACTTACTCCAGTCATGACTCCTTGCTTCCACTTTTAGACTACCTCTTTCTTAATCCTCTAGTCATTTAAGAGCTCCTAATGCAGAGATGTATCAGTCTCCTCTGGGTTCTTTCCTTGCCTTTGCACTAGGACTATTTCCTACTGTCTCTTCAATTAGATGTTTCAGAAACAGAGGGATCTCTTGCACTCCTTCATCCCCAAGACAATCTTCTGAAAGGCATCCAAATGCATCCAGGTTACTTCAAAAAAACCAGACCTTGATATATTTCTGAAAAGAAGATTCTGACTAACATTTTTTTGCTACCAGCACAGGAGAATCAATGAACCAGGAGTATCCTTTAAAAAGCTCACCTGAAAGTCCTGCTTCCCAGTAAACTACAGAAAAATCTGGTTTGTACATAGATATTTGAAACGCTACAACAAACATCAGAAACAGAAAAAGATTTATTAGAAATATTACACAGATTTTTGCATCATACATTTTAATAATGTTAATCTTTAAATATTAGCATGTCCAAATCTGGCAATGCCTACTATGTACATTCTAATGTGCTCTTTGTATAAATTAGATTACGGTGTAACATCTGTACCCAACAGAGAAAGCTAAAAGTACTTGACCGTTAGAGGTGATTATCTCAGATGACAAACTCAAGCCTGGACCAACAATCCATAAAAACATTGAGTCCAGTACTGCCCAGTGGAACTTGGCACAACTCAAAAACGTAGAGACCATCAGCTGAGAAAAACGTTAATTGCAGTTCAGTTACAAGCTTGATTCTACACCGTACCGGTGAGCGAGTCTAAATGGCACTGGAGCTGGTAAAAAACAGTATAGTCTAGCATAGTAGAAGTTATTGCTGGGTTTAAACATGTCTTAATGCTCAGTGCCCTGAGTCTTTCTAGGCAGAAGTCCTCTTCTGATAGGAAAATGCATCATCTCATCCCACAGAGGCTCTGCCTTTTCTCAGATGCAGAAGGCACAGCTCTGCAAGCAGCTGGCCCCGGCAGACCCTTCCTGCTGGAAGCCCTGGTATCGTACGCGCGGAGAGATGAGGGAGGTACGAACAAACCCACGAGTCAATGCTCGACTTTTCGCCGCCAAGGAAGGGGGAAGTCAGCAAAGCAAAAAGGTAGATTTTGAAGAGTTCCAGGTCAGGAATCAAACAGAGAAAGAACCGATCACTCTGCCAGCGTGCACACACTTAGCTTGGACAGAACGCACAGACTGGTTGCACGCACAAACCAACAGAAAACATAGAGAAAACCTGTTAAAAACAGCTTCAAAGTACAAAAAGAAAACCTGCCAGGACTCCAAGAGAATGTGTCTCACTGAGAGGAAGGTGGAGAACGCGCACAAGTCAGAAATCCCTCTGCTCAGCTCGGCCGCCTCGCCGCAGCACAGGAAGCACCGGGAAAGCTTCGTCCCCTTCGCATTTCCGTGACTGTCACGGACACAGGAAGGGGAACCCGGCAAAGGCGGCGGGCTCTGTGCTCTCTTCCCTCCTCGGATCCACCCCAGGCTGCACTCTAGGCAGAAATGTCACTCAAGATGACAGCCAGTAAGGACTCTCAGGCTGATGTCCTTTGCTGTCCACGAAGGCCCAGGTAGGTATGTCCCCCCCACGCCCCTCTCCTCACACACTGGACTCCCACTCCATTCAGTTTCACCACGTACTTTCAGAAACAGCTCATCAGCCTTTCCGGAAAACCTTCGTAGAGGGCTGACTCTGGGCTCGCTTCTCAACGCTTCTATACCTTCCCAAGCCATGAAACAATTTGCACCTTCTCTGACTCACCACAAATTCTGGGTCAGTTTATTCACTTTTCACACTCCAACCTCCTTCCCTCTCTACCAGCTACGGCACAACAGTCACACGCTGCGACATCCCTCCATGGAACTTCTGAGATCCCCATCCTACCCCATTCTTCTCACGTGCTCATCCAAAATCAGCTGTTTGGTTTCTGGTAGTTCAACAGGCTACCCAACTACACACACACAAGCACGTGCAGGTGTGTTTAAGAGTGACGGTGTGTTTAGGGAGCTTATGGTGACATGAAGAGATTTCATCTGCCTACATCAGGGAAAGAGTCATTACTCTTAAGAGGCAAGTCAGAAAGGATTTAAGCAGTTTAGGCAAACTTACTGATACAACACGTTACACCACCCACGTCGTATCATCGCACGTTCCATTCCAGGGCATTTCCAAAGGAAGGATTCTCAGAACTTCTTTGAAGACTATCCCTATTCCCTCTAGTTCAACTTAATTAACAAACTCTCTAATTGTAAAGGCAGATAGAACTTTAATCTTGCAGTTCAAACTTAAGATGTCTTACAAAGGCCTCTAGATTTTCTGAAAATCAGGCTGGTTTGCAGCATCTTGTGTGGGACAAATTTAAATTAATATTCAAATTTTAAGGCAGCATGAAAAAAAAACAACAGGAATATCTGAAAATCCAGGTCTGGAAACGCAGCTGTGCAAGGTTCAAAAGGAAGAAAAAAAATACACCATATTGTAACAGTTAAATGAACAAATAAACAATATTCTTAACCTCAAAAAATAATCTGGGAGAGCATCTCAATCTCAAAGTACCAGCATTTCAAAATGAGATGGTTTGAGGACTGAAAAGTAACATTGAGAAAATGGTGAAACAGAAGACCTTCTTCCCTACTGACAGGCAGCTCCCTGTTCTAACTCCCAGATAAGTAAAAGAATTTTAAGAACATACCATTAGAATTGGGTAGAATTAGTGTTTGGTCTACGCTACCGAGCGGCACGGGAGAATAAGCTGCAAAGAGATGCAAGAAACATTGCTTTGAAACAAAAAAAAAAAACAACAAAACAACATTTGGAAAAAAGAAACTGCTCGAGCAAGCAGAATGGTTTGTAAGGTTTGAATAAGCCTTGGAGAAACAAATTAGAATAAATGTCAGAATGGCGCGTGAAGCAAGTGACACCGACACGAGATAAGGTGCAGTTAGGGCACATCTGACAGGCACACGGAACACGCTCGGCCAGCGACCAGAGAGTTAAGTTTATCCTTCCTTTTTAGAACAAGTGGAGCCCTCCGACTTCAAAATGTTTACCAGACGCTGGGAATTAAAAGAGTTTTTCTCATCCCTGCAAGTGCCCGATCCAAAGCCCACTGAGGAATATGGAATTTTCTGTGTTGACTTCATCACGCTTTGAACTACAGCCCGTCAGAGGGAAGTGGGATCCTTTCCAAGGATACCTCCAGGGAAAAGAGCCTGCTGCATCCACAAGGCAACGGAGCTTCGCAGCGTGACCGCCTTCCAAAATGGAACTCTGCTGAGCAGCTATTTTTCTCTTCCATCTTATAACATAACAGGAGATTTGTATCTGAGAACACTTAGAGCAACTCATCCTCTCTTCCCAAAGGACAGCAGAGTGTATGCTGAAAAACATTGGCAAGTTAATTCTATCTAGAAAGCACTCTCTAGCAAAGAAATAGCTCCGGCCGGCATTTCCAACGGCTTTCTCACAGTGTAGGATGACACAAAGCGCGCTAGGGCACTGCAAGTGCGTGCCACTGTCCTTTTCGATCACACAGGCTCTCAAAAGATTGGAATCAGACTTTCCTGGGGGCGATGGATTAGAATAAATGTCAGGCTAAAACTAAGAGCAAGTGATGCTTTCCTCCTCCTGTGGAAGAGGCACACACTGTGTTCCGCCAACCGCTTTTCTGTTCAATACGCTCACTGACCTTGGCCGCTGTCGTCTCTCCCTTAATCTGGTATTTTGCTGTGAGAAAACCAAACTCTGAAATAGGTTGTTTACCAATGAAATAGTATGGAAAAACACCAAGCAAACAATAAAGCACTGCAGGGAAGCCAGAGGCTGAGATCAGCCACCTGCAAAGCCCTAGAACACCTGAAACCAAGTTTCTGCTGTGAAATCACTTCTTTGTACTTCACGAGCCCTCTTTCCGGAGTGAAGAGCAGTGAGCACACACTATTAGTTTTTGTAAGAGAGAAACGATCCCTAGCTCCCTACGATTAACATTCACAAAGCACCAAGTCTGGTCACAGGGCGAAACGTGCTAAACTAGACAATAACTTCCTTCTACCAGCATAACCTAAAGCAGCTAGGCGGCCTCCTACGTCCTGTACAAGGTCTTGCTCGGCAAGACCTGCTCGTAGGACAAACCAAGCAGCCTGGTTTTGATCCTGCTACCCTTGGAGCCAAATGGAAGATTTAACTTCATGAAGTGAAATGAGAGAAATGGTATAATGGAAATTAAACTATCTTTCAGACATTTTACTAACAGCATTACTGAGCTGAAAGCTCTTCTCTGGCGCCTTAAGAGATTTCCATGACACAGAGAAGGGTTCCAGGTACAATCTTTGTAATTTGGGGAGTGGAGTTGCAACTTTGACTGGTACTAATACATTACTGTGGTCCTTCACAAGGTAACATCACTTCCAAGGATGTAACAGTGCCCTGGGGACTACATTTTATTGGACAGGGCACAGGCGGTCTCACCAAAATTTACCTACCTGTGCTGATTATACAGGATCTACAGGATCAACACAGAAGCAGTTACTCCACTCAACCCACAGAGAGCTGTCACTCTATTGCTCAGAGTCATCACCTGATTACTGGCATCTTGCAAACTACAGCTAGTAAACTGTGTGTGCAATATTCCTGTGATAACTGTGCCTGCACAGTCAGCAGGGAAACCGAGCTCTGGCTTCCTGCAGTAATCAAGTAGTGAAGTTGTAGTAATAAATCTATTTTTCTTCAAGGAGATTACTTCTGTTTGATCTGAAATGAAGTTCCAGTACCGAACAAGATCTTTGAGAGTTCTTTCGCTAACTGATGATGGAACAGAACGTGGTTTCTGAATTAGAAATGACCCTGCTGTTATCCTGCTGGTTAAGTTATGACAAGCAAACTCGTGTATTCATTGGGTCAGACGTGTGAGAATAACTCAGGTTAAGGTTCTACGCACTTGAGTGCATCTGTCATGACGTTTTATAAAACATATGGAGGTAAGAAAGCAACAAGTATTTGGGATGAGTTAAGTACATTTTGGCAAGAGCAGCATTTTTGTGAGCTTTTGTATTAATATCAATCTCCCAGCCTCCCTTGAGTGCCAGCACAGTCCACAACGATTTAGAACTTCATTTTGTAGCCGGTTTCCTGTTGGTGGAGTCTGGTCTGAGGCAAACATTGTTTAGCACAAGAGATCCTCTTCAGAAACATCCCATGTCTGTTCAAAAACACTTTGCAATTTCCACGTGGGAATAAAATGACAGGTGAATTTGGTTTGTATAGACGGACAACAGATATTTATTTGGTTGCTGTTGCAGATGTAATTAAAATTACGGAAGAACTTTCTTCCAAAGTAAGAGCTTAGGTTGGAAGAGGAGCAAGTGGATTTTTAAAGTGATCGAGTGCATCTGTAGCGTTCTTTGTTCTCTTCCCCGTTTCTGTCCGTCTCTTGCTCTGCATCTCAGGTCTCAAAGTACTTGTAAATCTGGGCGACGTACTGCATCACGCTCTGCCAGTCTGGCCGGTCTGTGTACATCATCTCGCTGAGCTCCTGCATAGGACAGACACACTGTCAAAACTCAGTCAAGCACCACTGCTGGGAACATCTGAGTACCTGTGGCTATTGAACACTACTACAGCTTCTGATCCAGAGCTCCTTAAGGTCAGATACAGAATAAGAATCCATGGGAATGATCTACTGGTTACTCACCAGGCTGGGTTTGATGCCCACACTTTCAGCAGCTTGAAATGCTAACAGCAGATTTCTTTTCTGTAAAAACAAAACAAAAGTTCAAAAGGATTATCAAAGCACGATTCTGAAACCCTAGTCACAAAGTTTAAATGAGCAAGGTGTGTTTGAAAACTGAAAACCACTAGATTCAGTACTTTCACATCGACACTTTTTTGTATTGGTGAGGTGTGCTCACAGACAAGTTGTCTTTGAATAGCTCATTTACTTCTGTCCAAGATACAGCTCTCTGGTTTTGACAAACAGGTTCCTGTGAAGCTGATTATAACTGGGCAAAAAAGCCCACTGGGGCTCTGTCTTTAGTGTGAGTGAATGGTTTCTGAAGAAGTGAGGGAGCAGAATGAAGAAGCATTCCTGCATGTGGTATAATTCTTAGTGTAATAGATACTGGGTGTCTGAAATGAATCCAGCAAAGCCAGGCTCCTCCTCTTTGTGAGGGTCTTAATAACATATCTGGAATGTGCTGACACGGCCTGACTTTTAGATACGGCGCTGTCCAAGTAGTTCAGTGCGTGATCTGTCCGCCTACTGATCCAGCACTTTTAATGCACGCTGCTAACTCTCGAGTCCAGAAATGTGTTAGCCTTTCCAAAGGGATGTTGTGTCTTCATCTTTATAGCCAGCACTCACTGGATTCAGACAACTTGTCAGTAACTCTTTATCCTGCAGTCCCTGCATTTCTCTCTGGGAGCTCACTAGGGGTTTCCTTCCCCTTTTCACCCTGTTTGCTCTGTAAGTTCTCAGCTGACACCTGTCTCTCACTGTCGGCCCCATCTATTTATTTTCTATCAGTCAAGACCTTGCAACACTGCATCTCCACCACATACCCATCGATGTTCATGTAACATCCATGACCACCCTGAATTCTGCAAATAGTGCAGGAGTAGGTACAACAAAACTCACTTTATCCTGGCTGTTGAGCTCCTGGTAAGGAATATGTGCAGGCAGATAGGTGTGCAGGAGAGCGCAGAAGGCCAGCCCGTCGCTCCAGCTGCTGCTGAAGTTGGTAATATCAATATTCTGTAACAGAAAACATGAACCCTTGCTGAACAGTGCTACAACAACAACAACATCTCCAAACAATGGTTTTTATGCAAACATGAAACAAAACCTCAGAGTATTGAACATAGGTTTACATTTTCCATTCTCTTCTTCTCTTTCATGCCACACAAAGACAGACACCAAGTGGGATGGCAAGTCTCAAGTCCTGGATAAGGGATTAGTTAGAAGTTAAACATTTTTCACACTAGGCCCCAAATCAGAGAGACTCTCTCCAATGTTTTCTAGAAGCTGAGAAATACCATGTGCAGCACAGGCTGCAGCTACAATTTTCCTGTGCTGGCAAGAGGAAGGATTTTATCTGGCCTCTTTCACTTACAGAACAACAGAAACAGGATTTCTCCAGCGTCTACAACAGGAGTCACCGATATTTTGAAATGGTGGTTTGTAATTGATTCCATCCTTCCTTGTCTCAGGATGTATAACACAGGGATGGATTTGCAGAATGGGGAGGTTGATGTCACCAGCACATTTGACCATCGCTACCCTCCTGGTATGACACAACAGATACCTGCTTAATGAGAATGTGCAATTAACAATTACAATTTGATTCAGCCCCTTATCAGAAGCGATGTCAAGCCGAGGAAACACTAACACGGTCCTCTAGCTCTAAATTAAGAACGTGTTTAATTCTACACGAGGGGAAGGCCCAAACTTGGCAGCAGCCGAATGGGCAGCTTTTCACAGGCTGGGCAGATGTGCCCAGTTTGCAGACACTTGCATGAACGCCTGTCTGCATTCTTCTGTTCTTTGTCACTGCAGCACCTTTCATCTGCACAGCACAGAGCACTTCACAAAAGACAGATAAAGAATGGCAAGTCCGAGATACAGAATTTAATCATCTAACCTAACTCACAAAATGAGCCTTAAGTAGTTGAGAACAGCTGTTTGCTGATGCTCACTCTGCCACAACCAGTCACTGACAAAAAATGCGGCTGCATCACTGGTAACAGGTACAATACAAGATTCTTAAGAAATGGGAGCCTTTAAATCTTGTCTTCACACATTTCCTAACGTGACAACAAGGCTGGGTTTGCTCAAGGAAGCAATGTTTTAGGGGGCATGGATATATTAATAAACATCCGATTGAAACCCCCAAAGCTCAGCTAGAAAAAAAATCTCTGACTTGGCTGTAGCAACACTCCCACCACTGCCAGCTCCAGCACCAGGGCAGCAAAAAAGAAACATTTTGAAAGAAATCGTCTAATTTGGTTGTGGGTTTAATTGGTCAAAAAACTTCTGCCTTCCCCTTGTTGCTAGACAATGGGATTCTTTGCAAGTCACGTATCATATGGGTGCACAGAGGAAACCCAGTTTCTCTACTCAGGACAGCCAAAGTCCAGTTCAACAGGTAGATTTGAGTGATGATGGAAACAGAAACTGCTCCTCTAAAATCAGCCCATCTGTAAAGAACTCCTTTAAAATACAAAGATTACGGGATATTCTAAAATACAAAGATTAAGGGTGCACTCAGGGTTCTTCGCGGGGCACAGCCGCAGTTCAACGTACGCTTGTGGCCCAGTTCTGGTCCTGTGAACAAGGTGACCTTTCCAGTGCTCTCGTTCGCACTGACTGGCCACACCAGCACACTAAGGAATTCTCATGGCTAAGTTTTGCTGCTGTCGCAGCAGCTGCAGTTCCAAATACCAGCTAAAAACAAAACGGTAAATTAAGTGATATTGCTTAGAAAAGGAACAGCTGCTGGAGGCTGGGAGGCCCCAGGAGGACCCCCAGGACACGGTGGTACCGCCCCACCCCTCATCCTGCAGCAGGTGCAGAGCTACCCTCAAATCACTCTCGCCGGCCACGTCTTCCTGCGTGCTCAACTTCAACCCAGACTCTCCGCCACTTCATTTGCTTTATTTAGCTATTTTCCGGTTTCTTTCAAGATTCCCCAAAAGACAAAGCTTTTATTGCATCTCATACAATGTTAATGCAGACGCACTAAAACCCAGACAGGAAGTATTTTAGTATACGCTCTTCGCTTACGGTGCCTCGCTAATCACTTGTCCAACCTGGACTTTGTCCAGTCAGGCAAGATTTCAGATTGGTAATAAATGTCCGTAACCAAACCTGACTCAATTTGAAGCAGTACGGAATATTTCAGGTTAAAATACTGTGGCTGTAATAAATCTACAAATCTAATGGGCTCAGAAAGCCCATCAGCAGCAGACGTTACCGCACTGCACCAGCCACCACCTTGTATTCTGCTCTACAAACATCTGCCCATGGAGATAAAAGAAAAGCGAGGCGGTGGCCAAATACCATCACAAGAGAAAACATATTTTGCCCTGAAAGCTGTCCTGGCTTTGCCTAATCCATAAAGTCACACCATGGAAGTCCAGCTTTGTGTTCTGGATCTGGCTGAAGCTGGGTTACTCGGCTTTCTTGACATTTCAGACAAACAAGTTACTCACTGTTTATCAATCCACAGCTAACGGGAGAGGACTGGCTGCCAAATTACAGACGGGTTTTACTGAGGCCAATATATTTTATCAGCACACAGCCTACCATCAAACGCCAATATTCTCATTTTATATTGTATGATAGAAATGGAAAATGGAGGTCGTCTTGCCCCACCCCGCCAAAGGCCATGGAAACAGGAACAAACAAAAGCCTTCGTTAAGCAACAGGACCAGACAAAAAGGCCAGTCATGTTTGTATGGGAACATTAGATCCTATCATTGTTTTCATGATGAAGTTATGAGAGACACAAGAGACACAAAACTCTTCCTTCCTGCATCATTTCAGCAATCCGGCATCAGTTTGATAATTCTACTCAACTTTGTAGTTCTAACTCTACCTAAAACTCTTTTACCTCCTCCCATCTACCAATATCTAGAGATAAGAAGTGCTAATGCCTACAATCAAATCCAAACTAGGTTCAAAAATCCTCACATCCCCAACCGCACTGTCCAGCCAGTCATCCTCAGTAATTCTTGGATCCAAAGTTCAAGGATGGGGTTCTGCTGACAATAATTGCAGTGGTTTAAACCAGTATGTCAGCATCAACAGAGAAAATGAACTCAAATCTGATTTTTTTTGTCCTAAATGCAAACCAAAAATGAAAGTTCGAAGGTTTATTTCAACTGTTTAGTTAACAGTCTAACAACAAACACTATAAACATACTCAAAACCACTTAGTTGACATTTTCACATCCAACAAGAGTCAGTGAATTGCATTTTTTTTCTCCTCTAAACAAATGCATTTCCATTTCATACATTGTATAAACCCCTCTCTGGCATTTCATCTTGGATTCTTTGTTAACTACTCTTCAATTTGGGATATAAGGACATGGAAAATGAAATGTGATCTTCTGTGTTTTGCTGCACTGCAGCTTTCCTTGTAATATCTCCCCACTACACCACACCAAGAGGAATTGAGTCAAAATATAGGCACTCTGATTTCTCAGAAGATCTCTGGCTCTAATGAAGCCAGAAAAGAGGGGGGAAAAAAAAGAAAGGAAAACAATTTAGGGAATGAACACCTTGGAAACTATTTGCTTCTCTTGATTATTTTGGCAGTGGAACCTGTCTCAGTTTTGCTGCCACACCTCTCTGTTCCTCAGCACACAGTCCATGACTACGTGGGAGCTATTTGTGTACATGCTGGTTGTTAAAGTGCACTTCCAAACTGCAGGATGGGGAGTTTGGGGATTTCTCTGTCTCTGCTTACAGCAGAATCCCCACCCCAAGCTCTGAAAAACTGCACGTGGCTTCTCATGAGAGACCTCAAAGTCAACCTCTGTGGGATGGCACCCTCGAGGAGGAAGATGCACCAGAGCGCACACAGAATGTCTGTGAAGGGGAAATGTGAAGATGGAACAGGGACTGCAGATCAAATGAAGCTGGAATGTTCATTGAGCAGGGTGAAAAATTTGTTATCTTATGGTCACAGTACATCTCAAGGTCACTAGCACCCTAGGGTCGATCTTTAGCATGCCATCAGAGGATCTACACTGCTAAAGACATCTGCACCAGAGATTAACCCCTGGCCCATGGGAAACCAGGGTTACTGGCTTCCTTTGGAGCAGACATATCATGTCCATATTACCCAGCACTTGGCCCGGGCATTCCATGGTGCTGCTGAGAAAATAATTGGGGTGGTGGAGTTGAAAATCTTGAAAGAACATGCAAGTCAAGCCAGAAGAGGGGTGTCTTTATAGCATGACGACATACCATCTTTATATACTGTGTGGAGTAGCAAAACGGAGCATGGAAAGATGTGAGGGTACAAAATTTGCTGAGATCGCGGCAGAGTACTGTGGAGAGCATAGAGGTGTCCAGATGAAACCATTTCCAGTGTAGTTCCCTGGGCTTCTTGTCCGTGAGAATAGCTCACTCACTTCAAATGAAAGCTCAAGAGTGAACCAACACATGTGCACTGGGAATATTAAGAGACTGGGATCTGGAAGCACATCAGGAAGTGCAGTTATCTGGAAGTACCAAAGTACCCAGTACGGTTCATCTCCATCAATACTGATGTTATCAGATAACAAACAAAAAACCCAAATAAAACAAAACAAAGAAACCAGGCAATGTTATTTAGAGAGCAAATGTATTATCTATGATAACAGTGGCAGACCAAGTCTAAAAGACACTATCTACCTGCACGGCATTCACCTCAGCCCCTCACCCCAGGAATAGGACCTTTGCTTGCAGATAACAGAGCACTGAGAGTCATGGTAAAGACACGCAGGGAAGGCTGCGTGATCTGCTTCACACTGAAAACAATTTCTTGTTTATCTGGGGAAAAAACAACCACACCATTAGATTCCACTAGATCTTTGACTCCAAGTCTTCAGCAAAAAGCAAAAATGACATCATATGCTCTTCGTTACAGTCTGAGTACGTTAAAATACTGACACAAGATATTCCCAATACGCAGAAGTTACTGTGCCCACAGCAATGGCTAAGTCACAATTTTCTCTATCAGACCCAGAACTATAAATGATAGCCATGAATCAGCTCAAAGCTAGCCTGGAACTCTGTGGAAGAAAACCTGCAATAAATACGACCCCCATTCTTCCCACTCACCCCGCTCAGCCCACAAGATGCCCTCCTACCTCTCAGGAGTCACTGGTATTGGATGGCAAATCAGGAACATGCCAGAGGGACTCATTATTGAGGTTCAGCCTATACGTAATACGAATGTAAATACTGAAGACAGAACTAGTTAAAATAAATGTACTGAATAAACCAAAGGGAATCGCCTTGTTTTTAACAGCAGCTCCCCCTTAACTGGCTCAGCTTTCTGCAGTCCATCGTGGCTTATCACTGACCAGAGACCTACATCTCCTCCACACACCAGAAGTCTTACAGCTCAGTGTTTTTACAGGGCTATATTTAGACACAGATGTCTGAACAGGAACTTCCTTTTCAGAAGTCACATCTCTACAAATCTGAACTCTGATTTTTCTAATGTAAAACCTGACCAAGGTACCCTGAAAGGCAACTTCTAAAGCCGACCTACACCCGCCCATCCTTAACAACAGCTGCACAAAACTGCAAATCTAATTTGGTTTTATTACATCCTAACTGGCTGGGCACATGTTAGTGGGCTTCAGCAAAGAGATCCTATCAAAGGAAGCGGAGAAGCTTCGAGTTCTGGACAGGCAAGTCCTAAATACTTGCTAAGCAGCAACACAAGTGAAGAAGGGCTCCTTTTAGCATGACCAAACTAAACACTCCAGTTCATCCAAAACGCTCCAGCAAAGATATGAAACATCTGGGCAATCTACTGGAAATATAGGTGAATTAGAAGTGTGGTCAGGTCCAGTTAACACAAATGAAAGGCATGAATGCCTAAAATTAAAGAGTGCCTGGATTCTTCTGTAATTGCAGGGTGCACTCGGATGACTCGGGCAATTGCACACAGCTATTTCCAATGGGTAGCTGCAAGGCTAATGTGATTTGTCTATCACATTTAGTCACTCTACTACCAGGAACCCTTCTGAAATCGCTTACAAATATTTTTCACTTACACGGAACAGGCAATAAAGGAATGCCTCTTGATTAAAAAACCAAATCCAGAATAACTTGTGGAACAGCAATACTGTCTACTGTCCAGAGATTAAGTGGCTAGTCAAGATTGGGAAGGAAGCCAAATGACCTTCTATCCCTCAGGCTGTATTAATATCCCTAGTTCAAATGGTTCAGGCAGCTGCAGTCTCCATAAGAATTGCTTTAACCTTTCTGTGAAACTTCTTGCTTCTATCCCCATCATCCTTACTTCTAATGCTTCTACCAGCCGTGCCAGCAAGTCATGCATCTTATTGCTGATTCCACGTGTATGAAACAACATAAAATGTTACATGAAAATGCTGTTAAAGCATGTAATTATAGCACAGTGAAATGGTCAGGAACTGGTGCCAGCTCTTTAAGGGTTATCCCATATACTGCATCCCTTCGCATAAAGAAACCCCATTTCCCATCACATTCCTGTCTGCTCCTTGCTCCACTGCTGCCAGAGGTGTTGCCTGGAGTTTGCCGTTTATCGTTTGCTTCCGTAAGTGTGAACTAATGAGCCTTGTTAGACATTAGAAAGGGAGCTTATGACTATTTTTTTGCAAAAGCGTCAAACATCAGTTGACTACAGTAGTCACATGGAACAGGGATATTTAAAAAGAGGAAATTTAACAAGCTTATTGTCATGCATCCTACACAAAGATTTTTCAGCTTTCAAGTATTTTAGTCTCCCAAAAGCCAGAGATCTGAAAAGAGATCAAGAAGTCAGGCACGACCAATTTTCTTCATTACCTTTCCTAGCTGACTAGCAAGAACAGGTCACGTGATGCTCTCTGAAGTTCTGTGCTCAAAACAATCTCATCTGACAGGAGCTGTCTCAGAAACATGATTCAGAGCAAATTGTAAAGCCATTCTAAAAGGATCTGTGCACTCTACAAGCTCAGCTCTTTCCTTGTGAGGTACCGAAGAGGTCTGTGACCTCTACAAGGCAGCGTAGTTCTGGTCGTTTGATGACAAAAGGGATGTGGTGCTGCCACAGCTAAAGTTTTAGTAAGAATAAGAAATGAAAGTAGTATCAAAGGAGAGCTATTTAAGGTAACACATGGTAAAGTAATTGTATGATCTCCCATTTGCTTTGCTTGCAAGGTGAAAAACAGTTACTACTGACACTGAAATCACTATAACTACACATATGAGTAACCCTCCTAATGAGCCAAATAGCCTCCATTCCTGCTGAGCAGATCTACTGCTCCCAGCACTGGGCCAGCAAACATTTCATTAAACTTTGTTCACATTTTACAGTTGTTATTTGCATTTTTATCTATAAAGACTGACTTTTTAAAATGAAAACAAATGCTGCTGAACAAGGGTTGAGAGGAGTTGCTGGCACAGAGCACGTAACACAGACCACATATCTGAACCCTTCTTAGCAAATAATATGAGCTGTTTTGAATACAAAATTACCCCAGGACAAGAATCTCATTACTGAAAGTCACCTACTTCAAAGGTCTCACTAAAGGCTAGTAAAGTAACAGGGGTTTGTACGTAGTCCTCATTTTGAGTCTTAATTTATCACTTGGCACACCAGCTTCCACTTGAACGTGTAATGTTGAGTTCACAGAGAGCTGGCTGTTTATTACACAAATATACAGGACCAAACGAGAGCTGCTATAAGCAGAAGCAATTTTATGGACATCTCTGGGCCATTTCAGAGATGAGGTAATGGTGACAAAAGATTTCTATTATGCGTGACTGGTACTTCTGTAATTTACACTGCTGCCACGTTCTGTGAGTAGGCAAAATACATGTTGGTGTACTGGAAAGGCTGAGGTGGATTACACAGCAGGACCAGGAACTAACAAATCTCCTTATTCTAATAAGCCCATTAGATGTTGTTGAGTTCTTATTTTCGCCGTGCATCCCTTTCCTGCTCTTCAGTATAAAGGATACTTGCTACGCTCACCTGCTGAACACCAGCTCCCTGCTTCGCTACACAACTAACACTTCCATCAATTTTCTCACCAGCTGGGATCAGTGACACCGCCGCTAAATGCCTCAGCGAAGAAACAGACTGGGCTCTGTGCTCCTTCATTCCCAAGGCTGCAAGAGTGAAGATGCAGCAGCACAGCTCCAAGGACCACACAGCTACTCTGTGGAAGCGGGGGGAGGAATTCCCTCCGCTCTGTGTCCAAGGCAGCAGCTCAGCTACTTCCTGCCTGGAGCCCTGCTGCAGAATTGCTAATGACCACGCTGACACAACTCCCACCGCTATTTCTGATGATCTGCATTGAAAGTTCAGAGATTAGCCGTGTCCTGGAACTCCTGGGCAGAGGGGTAGGCTTCAGATTGCAGCAGGCTCATGGTAAAGGATAGAAACAAGATGGGGAGAGGTCTCAGCAGCAAAGGATACTCCTGGAACAAGCAGCAGGGCTCAGAACTTTCCCAGTTAAACTCATGGTTTGGAGCTGTTCCAGCTGGTGACCAATCAATTCAGTGTTTTCAGCGATTGTCGTTGCATCCAGGCAACACAAGGAAAGCGTCTTGGACTTTGGGATGGGTAGAATGTAAATGCTATTTTTAAAATTACCCAGCAGGATAGAAAGTTACGCATGAGAGAGCTGCATGGGCGTTTATTCTGTCCCTCCAATCAAGAGACTCGTGTTTGCTTACAGGATAAAGCCCCTTATGTGAAAAAAGGTAGAGCTTGGCTCAAGTTGTTTGGCTGCACTGGAGAAGCACGTTGATGCACTGCCATCACTGTGAAGGGGGCTCGCACACTGGGAAGCAACTTGATTTTTCCCATCGTGCCGGGATTTGGCCGCTGCGTTTATTTTCCAGACCTAACCCTGGGTCCAGCTGGGACATACAGAGAAACTGCATGTACATATTCAGCTATAAGTGTTTTTATCTAGAAAAAGAAAACATTTATTCTGGAAAAAAAATAGGGAATATCTTGACATTTTAAGCCTGTATTTTCATTAATTGAAACTCTCAAGATTGACCCTTTTATCAGAGCGTCTTTCCAAATATTACTGAAGCTCCTCATCATCCAGAGATATGATATAAAGATCTGTGTTTTAACAGCTCGGGAAATCAAGGCACTGGCACGATGCAAGATTGCCAAGGTCACAAAGATGGTCCAAAGCAGACTTGAGAGTAAAATTCCTGACCAACTTATTATCTATTTTTATTCAAGATAGTTTATCCTATCTCAAGAGTTATTACCAAGACTCCCTCCGAT
The DNA here is from genome assembly GCA_013396935.1 of Baryphthengus martii. NCBI lineage: Eukaryota > Metazoa > Chordata > Aves > Coraciiformes > Momotidae > Baryphthengus > Baryphthengus martii. The sequence continues at coordinate 243,132 of VWZK01010035.1, read as the reverse complement.
TTTTGCATAGACAGGAAAAGTCTCTCTGAATTGAACATCCTCCTCTTTGGCAAAAACCAGAGAAACACAAGGAGAGCCAGAAATTTCACCCATTTCTCAGAAACTCACAAGAGTATACTAATCACTTCCTGGGAAATACCCACTGCACATATATCCTCCTTCTAAATGTCAAAACACTACAAGTACTGTGCATACAGAGCTCTTGGTAAGCATGTGCACTCTCTCTCAAAAGAAGGACTACGCCAGCACATGGTACTTCAGTACAAGTGACATCGTTCACCAGAGAAAAATGTTGTTGCATTAATGGTATTGGTAAATATTAAGACAGAGGCAGCTTTTCCCTGCTTGCTCAGCAGGCTCTGGCCATCGGGCTGTAATCTCAGACACACGGGTTGTTGTGGCAAAAGGGAAAACTGTCCAGTTCTCCTCAGAAGAGAGAGATTTGGCCATGAATGAATGGGTGGCTGCCATTTAAATCTGGACAGGTTTTGTTCATGTTTTTCTTCACCCACATCACACAAATTGGGAGTTATTCCTCTCGCTGTTGATCTTCAGCGCACAAGATCGCAGTACTGTGGGAATCCAGCCTTTCCAGACTGCACATAAACTGTGTGTAACAGCAGATGGGATGTACCTCCTTATCCTCATTGCTGGAAAGACCCCACTTGGAAAGGTGGTCAGAAAACCTGTATGTCCACTCCTCAGCATTACTGCAGAATGATGGGAGCCACCACTTACCTAGTTCTCATGACTAGTTAAATATTTAGATGGAAATCTGGTTAATATTGATACGTGAGAGAGAGAGATTGACACAATTTGCAAACACTGAAGCAGTTTTACGCTCCGTGTTGACACAAACACAATCAGTAATGTAGAAAACGGTAAAAGAATCACTCTCCTACCCAAGTGCACATCTGGAGACTAAAAAACAACTGGGTTCTCTGTATTTCTTCAGAACAGCACACAGCTGTGCTGGGATTCTCAAGGCTTTAAAACTAAACTCTGTTATTACTGGTGTCAAAGGAAGTGTTTGACTGATTATTTACAATCCAAGTCCCAGGAATTATATTCTGCCCAGGTTGAGAGGGTTGATGCTGGTTTTTTGTCCCATTCAGCTCTTTGATTCTTTACAAGAACTGCCAGTCTGAGCACCAGCCCTGAGGACTGCGGTAACATTTGCAATCCAGTCTCTGTTCGCTTTCTGTGGTCCAAGACTGTGCATAACTGAAGTGTCCAAGTCCTTAGTCAAGACTTTAAAAAGTCTGAGACAGTAGTTGCTTAAGCAGAAAGATGTCAACTGCCCACATTAATGACGTACAAAGAAATAATGGACTTCTGGTTTCTAAATATAACCCCTAGTTTCCAGAATAAGGAAGAAACTAATCAAACACAGACAGGTTAACCTACCACTGGCCAGGAAGGAGCTTTGGGATCTCCTATAATCACAGAATCATCAGGGTTGGAAGCGACCTTCAAGATCATCCAGTTCCACCCCCCCTGCCACGGGCAGGGACACCTCCCACTAGAGCAGGTTGCCCAGAGCCCCATCCAGCCTGGCCTTAAAATCTTCCAGGGATGGGGCTTCCACCACCTCTCTGGAAAACCTGTTCCAGTGTCTCAGCACCCTCATGGGGAAGAGCTTCTTCCTAACGTCCAATCTAAATCTACCCTCCTCCAGTTTGGATCCATTCCCCATAATGCAAGTCCACACAACGTGCAGCCCTAGAAATACACTTGCTTGATTCATCAGCAGTCAAAAAATAGCCATCCTGGCCGGCTGCCCTGCTAGCAGAGAGAGTCCACCTCCCTAATAAGAATGCATTGGTCCCATAACATATTCCCTCTCGTCAGGTGGTCATGTCCTCCTCAGCCTATCTGCATTTGAACGTCTTTGGGCCACATTTAATCTGTGCTGGATCTCATCCAGCCAACAAGTGATTGAAAAAAAATATGAGAAAAAAGCAGAGGACATTATTATGGAATAAGGCTTGAGAACAAAGAGGATATGGGGGAAACAGTGTCTACTACAAAAAGAAAAGGAATTTAAATTCCTATGAGAAAAAGAAAGCCACAAATTCATAAACAAAAAGCTAGTATTAGTCTGAGTTTCAACCCTTTACAAAAGGGTAAAAAGCTTTATATTATATCCAGTGCCAAACCACTAGTCAACCAGTCTCTTGCTATAATTACTTGACAAACAGCAAATACTGTAACAGCCTTCATTTTTCTCCCTCTTTTGCTTCTTTGCTCCAAGAAGAAAACAGTACTATGTAGACACACCGACTTTTACAGAGTCTGACACAGCAGCTTCATGCTTCTAGAAGTAAAAGCATCCAGAACTACATTTAGTAACTTTTAGGTTTACGTTTAGAAGCCATTTGTTTCCAATTTCTGTCCCTCAAGGCTGGAATAACCGTAATAGTAGAAATACTTCAGGGTAGAGTTTTTTCTCCTTTTTGAATTGCTGAGGCATTATACAGGAATTTGTATTTTGATCTCTATATATAACGTCTCTCTATATTTCTCAAAACTATACAGGCTGCACAGTGTCCATCAGGATATTTCAGAGCCCTAAAACTATCTGTGTTTTAAGAAAAGGAAGCTTTAAAAAAACAATTCACAACTTTTGAGGCGAGTGTTCAGAACAGCTGGGCATACAGATGTTTGTATTTTGCTAATTTAGACTAAACGATACAATGTCAGAGAATATTACCCTAAAATAGTTCCTGCATACTTTCTAAAACTATACAGTGTTCCTGGGACCTGCTGCAAAGTCAAATTAACTCTGAATAAGTCACGGAAACAAATAAATTTTTTTTTTCTAGTTTTGATTGTATTTGCTAGAGGATTTCATGCAAAATAATTAAAAGAAATTATTTTCTCCAGGAATTATTTGTACAACATGAAAGCTACATGAAGACTGCTCCATTCAGTAGTTTCTCTACGCTGTTGAGACTCCTGCGGATGGTACGAAATCAGATCTGAGGCTGGTCCCACAAGCACCAATACAACCAATACTAACTTGCCAGCCATCTCATACTGGTGTCAGTGCTCATTGGGAGCTCCACCTCTTCTCCTGAAGATGCCCCCACCACCTTTATCCACAAGCTGCCGTACTGACACTGTCAGAGTCCTGGAGATGATACAATGCAATGGCTTGAATGGACAGGTGAGGAATATATGAAGTATATAACAAATAAATCTTCAGAGGCACAGCTGGCGTTTTGCCTTTGCCAGTTCTAGAACATTCCTCATTCCATTCATTTTGCATTCCTTAAGACAGCCACACAGATGGCTTTAAGAGACGGTGGCTCTTCAACAAGTGGATCCCAAACGGGTCTTGTTAAATCAAATAGAACTTTGATGAAAATAAAAAACATGACTGTGCATTGGAGAAAAGAGTCGGTCTCAGATTCTCTTTTCCTCTGTGTCATAGGATGGACGGGTAGTGGTTGGAAAAAACATGAAAAGAGTTCTTTTAAGTGAACCATATTCATTAACATGGCAGCAATTCCCTCCCCTCTCTGGAAAGGGTATGTGTGGCAGAGACACTAACCCTTAGTTCTAATAATCATGGGTTAAGTGCCTCTTGATGTTCTATGTTTTCACAATACATCTGCGGATAGTAATAGACAATCTGGAGAGGTTTGGCCCCTTGACAAATGGTCTCCACAGAGCAAACAGAACCAGAGCACTTAAATAACACCACATTCACTAATGATATGATTATGGAAGGTGATAATGCAACAAGAATCACTCTCAGCAGCTTCCAGGAGTTACAACTCATAGGAACAGAGCCTATTAGAAAAGAAGCATCCAATTTCTGCTTCACACTGTTGCTATGGTGTATCCTCTTTTTAAACAGATGAACAAAAACCCACAAGACAACAGAGAAAAAGCTATTTTAACATAAATGACTTACTCTCAGCAGGCTGTGTGGTTTAAAGGACTTGTGGTAATTTGAGTTCCAGAGCCACAAAAGCAGTTCTCAAGTCTGGTCATCTCATCGTCCTACATTATACACCATGATGTGAACAAATTCAGAGAGGCAGAAGGAACAGCCTATGTATGTCTGGCAAAAAAAAGATGCCAATGCACAGTTCTTATAGGGAACCATACATTAGATTAAGGTTGTTCGTGGTTTTTTGTTGTTTTTTGTTGTTTTTTTTTAAGCTGGAGATTTTCCTCAAAGAAGTTTTGCACAAAGCCATTGAGCCCAAAGCTTTATTTCACTACAATTCTTTTTGCTGCTGAGATTTTTTTTAGCACTTCCCCTGCATGGTGATTCAAAACCAACGGCCAAAATGCCAGACAACATTCATCTAGGCACTGAAATAAGACAACTGAAATCATATGATTAATCATGCCAGTTTAAGCAATCCCACTTGTATATTCTTTTCTCCTAGTCATTAAGATGAACTTCCACTTTATTTTCATTCTAGTGATTCTGTTTTCATGTTCTAAATAATTACTCTTTCTCCTTAGTGCTCATGTCTGTTTGATATCAAATCACTGTTTAAATAGGGATCTTAGAAATGACATAGCAGATTAGAGAAACATAGATGCTTTCATGTTTCCCCACAGTTACTGTAAACTCATGCAATTTCTTTTTTTTTAAAAAACAAACAAAACCCTCCAGGCCGCTACTAATTTGTATTTTACTTCTCTCAACTCCCTACGGTGTCCCGCTCTTGTTTTATGAGATTGCCTCCTGGGGAACACGCTGAAGTTCAAAGCCGGGGAATGTTCCCATTGTGCTCAATGCAAGGATATATGCCAGGAGCAGGATGTAAGTGTCTGTCTATAGCCTAAGCCTCGTATGGATTAAAGCATTTTAAAAAGTGGAGCCTTGTGTCTTGGTTCCCCCTAGGTTTCTTGCCCAAGTAACTTCCGAGGTCACTAATCCAGTTTTCCTCAGGGAATCTGGCACATGGGTAGTAGCTGCTACTGAGAGAATTAGTCATTTGTATCCATTTTGTTCATACTTCATACATCTAGCAAAATTTGGTATCTTTCTAATTTAAACAGGAAGGAATCTTCCTCTTCCTCACCAGTTCACACCAGGAACCATTACTAGACGGCACATTTTGCACTGAAAATAGAAGTTAGCCACCCAAGCAGCAAGTCTGTTATTCTCTCATTCCACTGTGTCATGGAGCTGAAAACAGCTTGCATCCAAAGTTATCTGTGGTCCTAGTCTTCGAGTTAGAAAGAACATGACAAATTAGATTGGGGTTTGCACAGATGATGCTTCGTAGACAGGGGTATTATCTATGGAAAAGAATTCATCAGGGTCCTGCTTGGTGGAGTTCATTACCTCACGCCCACCACCGCAGTGGCTAAGGCAGGAAGGAGGATGATGTTCTTTACTCCGCTCCAGCTCTTTGTACTCAAGAACGATACTGAGCTCCACAGGGAGTTTTTATCAGCCTTATCCTAAGAGTGCAAGGGTCTGGGAACAGCAAGTTCAAGAAGAGTTAGTGAATGCACCACAAAGAGCGCAATGGGAACGAGAATCTGAGGAAGAACGTCCAAGAGATAACGCCTCTAAATGAAGCGGTGAAGATAGAGAGGCAAGACTCTCACCATAAATCAGTACTGTGTTTGTTCTCTGGTTCATCTGACTTTAATTTCTGTCCTGAGATCTTACACTCTGGGTAACAAGGCCCCCTCACCACATCACACCCTGAATTTCTCAGGCTCTCCTGGATTACGCAGGGTCTGTCACTGCTTTACCTGCTTGTTCACAGAAAAACTGCTGAAAATTCATCCTGCTGCTTTAGAGAAAGAAACGACAGGGGACAGCCACTAACAGAACAAGAGCCTCATTAGAGCAGGAACCAAAATAACAAAGCTTTTGCTGAAACATCATCTGGACAGTCACGTAGCAACAACACTCCAGCAGCCATATATAAAGCAAAGACTTCTACTGTCCTCTGAAGCATGGACATACTTTCCTCCAGAGACTAATACTAAAAGGAAAAACAAACAGACCCGGATTGCCTTGCGCACCTCCTGGGTGGCCTGCTATCTGATACACAGTGAGCTCCACTGCTTGGGTCCAGCAGAGAAAAACAGAACTCCTTTTCTATTCTATCACAGAGGGAATACTGGTCACTCTCAGTGCCAGTCTGGTACCTAAAGAACCAGGCCAGGTCTCTATATTTGCAAAGCCACATAATAATGTCTAAAAGCAACACATTTTGTCCCACTTGGGGGTAATGAGAGAAAGAAAATTACAGGCTGACTCTTTGAGTACACTCCTAATAGTGAAGTCACCAGAATTAGACTGTTTTAAGAGAAGTAGAGGAAGCTCACCAGAAGTGCCATTTGAAACCAAAAAGGGCAGCGCTGTCTGAAGAAAGCATTACTCATGAGATGGGTTTGGTGGCTTAAGAGAAGTTAGATCTGGAAAAGCTGTATTTCCTGAATCTTTTTCTGAGGACTGGATGGGAATGTTCCCCTCACACCCTCAAATCCAAGACCAGGAGAATTTTAGTAGATGAAAGACAAAATAAATCAACACAGCATGGAGCAAGCAATTTCAGGAGGCAGCACTGGAGCCTTCCAGGCAGGATTCACAGAACTGCAGGCTAAACGCTAACCCTGGCTTTATTCTTTCTAAGGTGTGTCTGAAGACAAGAGCTTCCTCTGAAATAGGTGCAAGCCTAAAAGATTACGCCAGTGCTAAGAAATGACTCAAACATTTATTGTTAAGTTTACTTAAAGAGAAAGCTACTGTCTTTGCTTTCAAACCTCCACACCCTAAAGCTAGTGCGCCATAAAGAGCTGGCTGCAAAGAAAAAAAAGAATTTATTTACTTTAAAAGATGGACTCTGCTTTTATTAAAGACTTGCTCCAGGGTGTGTATCATGTGGTGATAACAGCTTTCGTCTTCTGCTCTGAGTAACAAAAAATATTATTCTTATAAAAGACAAATCTCAACATTTTATCAAACCAAGACTATCCTGCACACCCAGCATACATCACAGGATGAGCTGTGGTCTATGAAGGCCATACAAAAAAAAAAAAAAATGGACAAATCATTATGCCTCTTTAACAGTGAAAAATCACTCTACAAAGAAATGAAAAATTGTCAAGCAGTCAAAACTTGCTATGGAAAATCCTGTGAAACTGCAACAGATTAGAAAGAGGGCAGCCCCGAGCTGCAAACCTCCTTTGGTTGAGGCCACACAGAAGTATTTCTTTGGTTTTACAGAAATGATCAATAAAAAAGAAGCTCTCACAATAACAAATCACCCACAGAAGCCTACAGAAAAAAATATTAGAATGCAATTTCAAAAATTAATGCCAAATTGAAGCTACTGCACGTCCACGTTCTGTTTCTCACCATCAGTGACCTTCGACACAGTAAATATTTTGCATTTTGTATATGAATTACTTACAACAACGTAATATCAGGGACTGCAGTGTTAAAGAAATCTGAAGGAGGAGGATGGAAAACACCCAGTAGAAACAAACCTGCAAAACTGAGCAGACTGAAATACACACATTCCTTTGAAGTGACACTGCTCACTGCACACCTATGGGGAAGTGACGAATTCCTCTCCAGAGAAAAAAGTAGAAATGTACCTACTCCCTTACCTGGTAACCTTCAGTCTTCTTTTGGCACCATTTCAACAGAGCATTCCTCTTCGAACCACCGTACTCCCGAGCCAGGGCTGCCAGTGGGTCCTTTCTCTCCACACTAATCAGGGAGGCACATGGGAGAAGGAGATAAATGTGACTGAAGTCACTTGTTTTTTACCAGCGTGCAAATAATATCTGTACGACAAAGCAGAATGGCAGCACAGAACCTAAATGTAAACCTGACTGTAACAGCTTTTAGAGCCTGCATTCTATATTTCCTATTGAAAACTAGGGTTTAGGGTGTAGAAGTAAAGGAAACTACCTAAAGAGTCTGTAAGAGCAAATTCACGTCCAGTTGAGCTGTTGCAGAGTGAGCTCCTGAATAAAATGAAAAATCTGGAAGCTGTTTTGCAGTCAAGGCCTTGAGGACAGTTAAAGGCCAACAATCAAAACACCCACATTGTCTCCACCCTACAGCTTCTACTGTTGGAAAGAATGGTGAAGATCAGAGGAAAACAGCTGTTTTTTTCTCAAGACAGAAGAAAGTTATGTGTCCAGTTTCCCCTTAGACCTCAAAGCTGTTATTTTTTAACTCACCATAACATGCAAAGCTACAGCAAAATAACGCGGGTTGACTAATTGTACACATGATGGAATTATTGTACGTAACTTAGTGGCTCCTGAAAGCACACTATCCTCATGTTGTTGTGACTGCTCATCTTACAGATAACTGTGATTATAATGAATAATCTTGCAAATTTTCATATCTGGATCTGACCATAGCCTGGTAATTCTGAACTGGCCAGACTAGCCAGCAGAGTTTCTGCTGGAGACAAGGGTTCACCAGATGAAAACATTCATCTTGGTGCCAGGTAATAGTGTCAGTCTTTACAGTGTGTTTTTCCCAGGAAACTAAGAGGGTACCTGAGTTTGCTTTGGGGTTTCAAGCTGCTGGGGGTAGAGGTAAGCATTCTGCTGCTGAAGGCCATAGGGGGTTTGCTCAGAGATTCCAGGGAGGGGCTTTTACGGAGGTAATGGTCTGGTTTCAGCTCTTCATTCCTCCCCTTCAGAAGATCTGTGGGAATTCAAAAAAAAAAAAAAAAAAGCTGTCAGTTTGCAGTTTGAGGAACTTGATTAATCACTGTCCTGCCACCCAGCACACAATATGTAGTCTGTTGTTTTGATTCTAAACAAATGTACTCATTTGTTCATTAAACACACATGGGGTTAGGAAACCTTGAGCAGATTAGAGGTGATCATAACAAGGTCTGGCTTTGATGATTTCAACAGTACAGACTGTCTGGTTTCCTGTGATTGATACTCTTGCTGGGGGGTAGGGGCCTCAGGTGAATGAGGGGAAATACCAAAATCTACAGTCTTAAAGGTTCAAAAGCTGATCACCAGATATCTTCAGCAGATGACTGACCAGCCCTAGTACAGAAATTTCTTTTCTGCCATTAGCAGACTTGTAACAAGAAAGCCTCTTCTCTCCTGAACACAACCCAGCTCCAGGCAGCAGTAAGAGGCACTTATCACATGACGCTTGGCATCCTAACTGACACAACTTTGGGAAGCCTCAACATACTCAGAGCAGATGAATCTATAATTTTATTAAACACATTATGTATTTTTTATTTTTATTACACAACTTTTTGCCTCCTTTTCAGTTACCTCCCTACGTTAATTACCAGTTAATGCCCTACCACCTAGAGGTGTGAATTCCTTCTTTCCTCAGCTTCAGCAAAGGCAAGTATTACTGAATTGGTCCTAAATTTCTTTTCAGCAGTAACTGGGGGGTGTGTATCAGCAACTAGTAGATGATAAACACATCCTCCCAATAGGCATGCAGCTGCCTTTGCTTTGCCTCCTAAATTTTCTAAGACCACATTTGTAGCTGCAGAGAGCTACAGGCATTTCCACATCTTCTTTCCCCAGCATAAAGGGCTGCTAAGTTCCTGTCTATTAAGAAGTCCAGATGGAGAAAGACAGAATCCAGTCCCAGGAGTCTGTCTCCTTCCCGGCAGCTTGGCTGTTGGCAGAGCTTTGCTGCGCTGAACAGCACACACCTTGCTCGGTCAGGGTCTTCCTTCCTCCCACTCACCTGTCCCTGCTGTGTGTGCACCAGGAATCCATAACAAACAAGAAACAGCACATGGCATCCTTTTGAAAAGTTTTTTTGGTTGTTTTTTCCACTTTATATTTCAAATGTGTATGAGTCTGCTAGCTCCTCATTACACCAGATTTATGGGGAATTGCCTCAAATTTAAATAGCCACACCAGTCAGGCAACCAGTGGATGATTCCTGGAACAGGTTTAAACTTAAGAATATTCTGCTTAGAGAAACAGGTCTACTGCAGAAGGTCTATCAATAAACAAAATCTGAACACCATGAAGAGGAATGCAGGTTTCTGACTAGCTCATAAAGATAGCAAAAAAAAAAGGCACTGTTAAATTATCATTAGCATAACTGGACTGGCTAATGGTGTGGTCTAATTAGGAAGTGCTGTGCCAGCCATTCAGGATGTGTTCATGCAGGGTGCAGAAAAAGGAAGGAGAAGGAAAGATCCTGGATTGGTATAAAGGCTGTTAGAAGCATCTAGCTGGAAAGAAAAGAGGGAGGAGGTGAGAGCATATTACGAGTCATTTGGAAAGAGAAACAGGATGATACTCGTATGAAAAATATGCAATATGAGTAAGGAAAAATCTATTTGCACTATTTAAAGGAACCTTGTGGTTACCAGCTTGAATTATACAGTAGTCCCTGAACTGATGCAAGTTAACAGCATCCAGTTTTGAATTTGAGTCTCACTTGCATGAGTAACATCCTTCATTTTACCTATTTCTGGCTTCTGGACTCTCCAGAACAGAACCAGTAAACTTCTAATTCTAAATGCAAATATCATAGCCAAAGATCAGCTCTCTGTGAAGTAATCCATTTTCCTCTCCAACAATGTAATTTTTGGGTCATATTAAGGCCATCATAGAACCCTGCTGTGATACTGGTCAGATGGAATCAGCCAGAAGATTATTATTGTGGAGACTACTTCATTCTGAATTTCCTTGGGGATATTTTTTAATTCAGTGTTGTTTGCACAGGGCTTGGATCAACTACCTTCTAGGACTGTTTAGATTGGAACCAGAGCTATTACAATTTATAGTGAGTCAGCCTTTACTATGGATTATTGGAACTAAATTAAACCCAGGTACGAAGAGATGTTGTAAATACAGGAACTTGTTAGATAGGGAATCATATATTTTTATCATACAACGGCTAATTGATTTCAACAGACTTTCACAGACTAATTGTCTATGGGTAACAATAATTAACTATGGCCTGAAGTGAGATATTTATTATTAAGGACTGGCATTATATTACACGGTTGACAGATTACTTCATTCTACAGTAAACTGGTAGAGATTAAAAAGGTCTTATGTTCTGGTTCAGATGATCGTAAACTTGCATGCAAGACATTTTCCGGAAACCACCTGAGACAAAGAAGTAAATTCTGTCTGTTCCACCGATAACTTCTGCTTGCTTAACATTTACTCCTGCAGGAGAAGCCAGTAGCATAGACAAGATGTTAGTTGTTCGTGCTGTTATCTACCCTATGATCTGTTTTGCTGTCCAGATCCAGTATCTACTCATCTTTGAATGATGGAAGGGGAATCTTAGCAGATTATCTGGAACCTAAATTTGAAGACAGGTTCTAATTTCTCTCCTGTACTAGCAAACTATTGCAGAAAATTCAGTCTATGAAGGAAGAAGTTGACTGTTTTGGGGTTTTTTTGTCCCTATCTGCAGTTTCACTGAGGTTTCATTACAGGAATATAATACTTTATCTGTCCTTAAAAATTCAATGATATGTTGTTACCAGCTTTGATTCCAATGCAACAAATACATTCAGAACTAGATAACCAAAATAAAGGGCCCCAGAGAAAATGGGAAACAAACAGTGGTAGAAAAGAATATTAAATGACAAGAGAACAAAAGCAAAGTGTGAAATAAAAACAAACGTATCTCTTGAGAACTCTCAAAACAAACTATTTCCAGCCCAAATATGACTGCTCCTAAAACAGTCACATTGGTGTCTGAAATGTTTTGATGTGTTTCAAATGAAGTTCAATTTAAAAACAAATAAACTCTCTAAAGACAGTGCTTTGGACTTATTCCAGATATATACATGTTGAACAAAATCCAACCCTCTTCAGTTCCACAGCATGGATTAGAGAGGTGCCATGGATACTTTGGAATAAAGAAGGCGAGTTTATGTTGGCAAACCATAATAAATCAGCTATTTTTTAGTTTTCTAAAGCTACGCTCAAGATGGGAACAGAAACACATCAAAATTAATAAGCTCTCTACAACGAAGACTCTGAAGACACTTTTTCATGTTTCCTTTGACCATTCGAGAAGAAAAATGGTCCAGGCAGAGGCCAACAGTTAATGACAAGTTTTTGCTAGTAAAAAGAAGCAACATTTGTACGTTTACTGCAACTTACCTGCAAGAGGAAGGTCTGAAAGGTCTGCGTGCCGGGCAATGCCCTTGCTAGCTGGCTTGGCATTATTATAAACAGAATGTCTCTATGAAATAAATGTAGAAAAGAATTAAAATCACGCTTAAATAGGCAGGTAGAAAGAAGAGATGCTTCTGCTATCTCATGATCACAAAGGTAGAGAAACCTTTCAACAAGGTAGCTCTATGTTGTGAAAAATAAAAGGCGAAAAGGACAGTATTTTTAGCTAGTCCCTGAACTATTTCACATTTCTATTTGCATCATTTTTTCCTCTTACCAAATATAATCTAGTGTCACAAACCCAAAGGCATTCTTACTACCTAGCTTAGTTTGACGTTTCTTGTAACTCACTCCCAATAATGGAAACCTATTTTCTGGTCAACAGCGCTTAAAGTTCAGCATTGTATTCCAAAGAGTTCACATCCGTCCGCCGAGACCTGGAAGCTGAGGTCAAAGGCAAACTCACTTTGATCCTTTTTGTTAGTACTACAGCATTTGATGTTTCACAGCAAATAAACAGATGAGTTTCCCCTTCCTCTTGTCAACATTTGCATGCTGGCACAGCTGAAGCTACGTCGTGCTGTAGCAAATACTCTATCTACCCATTTTAAACTATGACGATGGAGGAAAGTGCTCCTTCGTACCTGCATGGGGGAAACAGCAGCTGCTGGGGCTGTCCTCACTGGAATTCCACTTAGAGGGCTCCTGGGGACCTTGTGAACCGTGATATTTTGTCCAGTGCTACCTGCAAGGAAAAAAACATGGAAACATTTGCATTTCAAACCCAACTAGCTCCCTAACACGGAGCCACTGGTGTAGTGGCATTTCACAGACAGTATTTATGTACCGAGCACTGGCAGAAAATCTTCATTAAGAAAGACAAAGCAGCACAAAATGGCAAAAAGTTGCCTGCTCGCTGCTAGAAATTTATTTATCTTTACTACAAAATACAGCGTTCAAATACCTGAGCATCCTAAGTCAAATGATTTTATCAGTGACTTCACGGTGGCTGCAGATTCTGAAGGTGTGGGAGACGCTCTGCTAATGCAGACTCCTTGCCAGCGGTTGGTTGTATCTGCCTCTAGAGATTCTACCTCCTCAGCTGTCAGCCTGCAAAGCAGAAACCAGATCAAAGTCAGGGGCAACGGGAAGTGCAAGCAGAGATTAAAGGTCTTTACTTGTAGTAAGGCAAATCCAACGACGTGCATCTTTTATGGCAATGCCCAGAACATGGATCACTCATTAGAACGTTCATGCTCTTTTCTCAGAGTGCCTGACAAAGATGAAATCATCGAGTTTAAGAAACTTTTCAGCATTAACTGCATCATCCTCATTCTCACAGGACGAAGAATTATCATTAAAAAAAAGCAGTTTGATGAGACTTGTGAGTAATCATCAATAATTACCTGAAGATGGGCTTTCAATACAGCACAGGGGGCCAAGGGGCTACTGTGGTCCTCAGTGTATAACAAGGAAAGTAACCAAAGAAAAAGATGTTATTTTACACTCCAGGTTTTAAATTGGCACGACCACTGCTGCAGTAATTGTTACCAGTTAAAACGCCATAATTGAAAATAAAATTAAAAACTGGACAGGGTTCAGATAAGAGCCATAAAAATCAAACCAGAAAATATACTTCATAATGAAAAACTCTGGAAACTCATCTCTTACAGCTTATCAACAAGGACACCTGCCCAACAAGGAAACCCTCAATCACAATCTCTAAGTAGTTACATGGGGAATAAAATTGTGAAGTGTTTCACTTTAGCAGACACCAGAATACCGGAATCCAGTGGTCGGAATGAAGAGAAGACAAAGTCAAAATAGAAACAAGGCTCGTATTTTAACAGGAAGGATTAAGTTACTCCATTGAAAAGCCATTTTGAAGTCAGGATTAGGTGTGGGGCTCGCAGGAGTTAGGAAAGGAAAGTCCTGTGTTAAACAGCAAATGGAATCATGCCACGTGACTGTCAATTCTAGTCATGCATTCTACAGGTCTGGCTGACATTGCTTAGCACTGACACTGTACTTACCAGGTAAGCTCTCAAGGAGACTTCGAGTGTAATTACCTAGCTTTAGTTTAGGAAAGCTGCAATGAGGTAATAAAGCCTAGTCACGTGAAAAGAGAGTATTTATACATTGCTTTCCTCATCTTCTAGCTGCTTAAGAACTACACGCTGACCTACAGGTTCTGAGGTATCTGTCACCACTTTTTCCCTACATTTCAGTACAGTAGGCACCAAGATTTGCATGAACACAAACCCAGAGATTAATTCATGAGAAGGCTGGAGGACTCCATCCAGAAAGCGCCTATGGGGCTGAACAACTTCTGTTAAGCTAAAAACAGAAGTCAGAGCCTTTTTCTTTCTCTTTCGCCATCACATCCTACAAAATGCAAGGGGTTGAAGGGTGTCAATGAATAAAAGAAGAGTGAGTCATGTTTCTATTTTTGGCAGAGCTTAAGGAGGTGCTGTCTTCAGGCAAACATTGGCTGTTTCTTTGCTAATTCATTCAAGCTCCTTCTGTGCCAGGGGAGCCTGAAGAGGCAGATAATTAAAGAAAAACCCATTTCAGTTCCATTCTCCATTTAATCCAATGAGGAAAGGCAGATCGGGTAAGATTCACTGAGCTCAGAGAGCCAGTGTTTTGCTGACTAACTTTAAGTTTTACCTTTTAAGTTTTCTTCTGGGGCTTCATAAAGCATAGACAACAAACCAAGAGGTGACAGCATCTGCACTTTAGTTATACAAAACCATGAAAGCTAAAGGAGTCTGCTTCTAGTAGAGAACAGAGGAAGGACAGATTTCTGCCACCCAGTGCAATCCACTACACTTTCAAGAATTAAATGGGCCCCTATGCAACAGTTCTGTCCAGTTATCCAAGTAACAAGGGCACACACAAGGTTTGTGGAGAACTATCACAGTAAATGCTCGTAGCCCAACTGGTGAATCTCGAGAAAAAAAAGGAAGCCAGAGGTATGCTCTGGGCAGTCACCCCTTCACCAGTTAGGACTGAACTCTGAACAGCTCAAGCTTTACAGACTAGTCTCCTCAGTCTAGCCTTTGATTGCAGAAGGACACAAGCATGTTAAATAAAGTTAAATGTAACTAGACCAGACCCTACGTGGTGCCACAGAAAAGTCCACTGAGAAATCAGATGCCAATATTCTGTCATTGCACAGAGTAATTATGAAGATTCAAGCGCTGGAGCTGCTACTGGTTCCAATTTTGTTACAATGCTTCCTGGAATCTTAAGCCTGGGTATTTGTAACAGGCTTCTAATGCACTCTGAAACAACCTCTTAGACTAAACACAATCACAGCAGAAAACTGAGGCCTCTCATGCTGCAAACCTTGGCACGAAAGGTAGGAGGAACAGTGCTGAGACCTATTTGCTTCAACTAAAACCACACACGCCAGCCAACAAGCAATGGAGAGTTATGAAACTTGACAAGTACCTTCCATTCATAAAGAGAAATATCTGTATGATGAGGGGATGCATGTATAGGTACATATATGGGTTTCTTAATAGAGAAGCAGAAGAGTAGCAAGCTAATTCAGAAGGACAGTAGAGGAGAACATGACTTAGATTTAACGACAAGTCATAGCTTCAAAGCAAAAACTACTCCCTGTGCACAGGATTTATTCAGCTTAGTACAGCTGAGGCCATCCAGGAAGACTAAGAAAGTTCTGCTATAAAAAGGATGCATTTGAACAAAATGTCATCCACTGGTGTGTGCTTGCCTTGAAACAAGAATGAATGGTTTCCATAGATAAATGCTGCAAAGTGCAGCTGGCTTCAGTGGAGCAGCTCCAGGAGGAAGCAGAGCGCTTGAGCCACAAAGGAATGAAAATGTGCAGTCCTTTTCACAAAACCACTGCCTAGTTTCATCGATTCATTCATCGGTGAGAGAAGTAGGTGCAGTGAGCTCTTCTCTAATGGCAAGAGTTAGTCTCGTTTTCTAGGCTTGGAATATGTGGACAACAGACTGCCAACAAGGTGTGAGTCTTCCTGTGCTTAATGCACAGATTTTGGCAATAGCGGCCTTCAGAGGCTTGTGAAATTTCTCAACTGCTCCAATGACCTCTTTGTTACATGTAGTCTAGGACCACAGAATCATATCCTCAGAAAAAATTATTCCGCAATCTAGTCTTTGACACAGTTCCTGTCATTGTTGTGAATCCTCCTGAACTCCAAGGGACACAAAGAAGACACACAGCTACTGATGCACAGAACAGAAGAGAGGCCAAAGGCAGGCAGAAGACTATTCCAGACACTTAAAACATTTATTTGGCACTTCAATATATATTTCTTAAACATAAAACCCAACATTCAACAGCTGCCAGCACAGAAAAGGCAACACAAGTGTGCATATAGGCATACACTCCAGTGGCACGGCAGAAAGGAGAAGGCCATGCCAAAGCCAGGACATCCCGCAGAATTCTCTACTAGCTCTGCCTGCTCTGAGACCAGGCGCTTGCTAGGTCTTCACATCCAGGAGAAAAGGACAGCCAAAACATGAAATTCCAGTCCTGGAATGGATCCTGTTGGTTTCCTAGTAGAGATGGTGACTTCTGAGTTTCTCTTTAGCATCCAAGTAAAGCTCTCTCCAGGTGTCTCCAGTTGCAAAGCTGAATTTCAGCAAGTTCTCCCTGATCAGCATGTATTTCACCTGAGTTAAGGCCATGAGAAAGACTCCTTTTCTGAGCAGGTATTTACTAGGGGCTTGACATACTCATTTCTTTTCCTTCTGATCTCTCCATCTGCATCTCCCAGCCAGGACAAACCTCACCTGGGACATTCTTAGTGAAAAGGACAGCAGGACGCACTCCTCGAGCACCACCCCGCTTCCCTAACACACACTGAGTCAGACATGCCACCCAGTGGCGAGTGCCTTGTCAATACAGTAATAAAAAACTGAAACCATCTAAGCAGCTGATACTGAATAAATAACTTCATGTTTCTATTCAGTTTTCCTGCTGGATGTCAGTAACCTAGTGCTTGAGTTCGTGTGTGCATACATGTGTCTAGACAGACAGATCTAGGAATACAATACTGTATATAGAACTCAATGTGTATGAGCACTAATTTTTTTTTTTTACAAATCAGACATACACACTCAGTTTGGGTTTTTTTTTTGCTTAAGCTTAAAATGGCATGTTTGAATTTCTATTTCAGGGCAAATATCCCCATCCCTCCAAAAAAAGCCCTCAGTTATTTCAGTTCCACAAATCTCTGCGATTGCTTCTAACGGCCTAGTTGGCTTCAGACTAATTCGGAACTTTTTTCCGCCTCATGGAGTCTTCTGAAGAGAGAAGCCTTCTGAAACAAAGAAAGAGGCTCTTGCCCGTGGGGAGGAGGTGGACCTGAGCAGCAGTCACACTTTGCGATACACTTCACTTCTGCGGGGCAATAAAATAACTGGCGGTGCTTTCTCGAATTGAAACTTCCCTTTTTCAGCCGCAAGTTGAAGTTATGTCCTGAAGTGTCTCACAGGCCTGGCTGTGCATCTACTCAGGGCTGTGTTAGCTGGCAGAGATCAGGCACCTATGGAGATACAAAGAACAATCAGGCAAGTTATAAGCAGCAGTGCAATGCCCATCCCGAGGCACAGCTCTCTATTTTACCGTTAATCGTCCCATCACCACTAACTAAAGGGGAGGGGGCAAAAGCTGATGGTGTTACTAGGGCAGTTGAAGGAGTGCCTTAACACTCCACTAACTCAGCTTTGGGATGCAATGAGCAAACAATACAAAATATAGAAGGAAAAAAAAGGTTGCTCAGGTGGGAAGAAACAAATTAAAGCCAAGGAACCAGTTTCAAAGGACAGGGATGGTAGTGTTTGTTCCCGGCGCTCCTCTCCTCTAATGATTTGAGACTGCTCACTCAAAATGGGTACATGAACCCACGCAGGCAACTAGAGTTGCTCTACCTCTGTCAGAGCTTCTGTTGTTCTTATATCAAAGGGGATGGAATAATCTCCATCCAGTGTAAAAAAAAAACCCCACAAACAAAAACACAACCAAAAAACTCCAAGAACCAAAACACAAACCAACTCAGAGGAGTCACTAACTAGAGCAAATAAACAATATTTCAGGGACCCTGCTCTGACATTCTCATCTGCTTACTTCCAGTGAGAGCAGAATGAACTATCCAACCTCTATAGACAGAACAGCTGCAAAACACAGGCACAAATGAGCAGCACATCAGCACATACAGACTGACAGCAGGGTTTAATACACAGAGAGTAGAAGCTTATTTCCAGGAGAAAAAGCATGTAACACTGCCATGCTGTGGCATTTGAGACTCAGGAGGAAGAACAGAAGCAAATTAGTGGGATATATCACGACCTTGACTTCAGGTGTCCATCTGAGGGTTTGGTTGATTTATTTTTTTTTATTATTCTAAGACAATGCTTGTTTAATTATAGATAGAATTTCTCTGTTTTCTGAGTCCTACTCCCAGACCAAGTCTTTCCTCCATGCCCTTGGCTCAAGGCACATAAACTCATAGTGCCAAAATCATTTTGAGAACTTGAAGGGAAAGAGTCAAAGCAAGACCTCGAAACTTCCACTGCTGCTAAACAGTGTATTGCTAGAAAGGTTTGGAAATAAGTGTGTAATGAAGCCAAAAAGAGCCATCCATAATTTGGGTACCTTCAGCAACAACTTTCTCCCTTTGTGTTACAAACCCAACATAATTGTGGGATTTTCTTTTCCCCAACACCTAAATATTTTATCCTATAATAGCTACAAAAAAGGAATTTATTATTTTCAAGGTGAGTGTTCTGAAAAGATGAAACTTGCTACAGGATAATTCGAGTTGGAAGCCACCTAATCTAACCTCCTGCTCAAAGCAGGGTCAGCTATGAGGTCTGACCAGGTTACTCAGAGCCTTAACCTGCCTGGTCTTGAAAACCTCCAAGGATGGAGACAATATAACTTCAATTTCCACCACCTGTGAGAAGACAGTTACACCACAGTGGCTTGTAAGCTTTTGTGTTTTGCTGCAGAGAAGTAACATTAATTAGGATGTAAAATATCATAGAAAGACTGTCTGAAACGTGGGTTAATCAATTTGTAGCTTTCAGTCAGTACTTAACTCGGGACAAGTTAACTCCTCTCTTCGTTATTCCATTGGTTTTCTGGTCCAACCTCCCCCCAACATTCTTAGTCATAGAATTAGACATTAAATCTGTGTTAAAGTTGCCTTTGGGAGGCTCTTACCTTCATTCAGAAGAACTCTGATGACCTCATCAGGATTTTTTCTGCAAGTTCTTTGGCTGTTCCTGAACCAAAAATGACTTTTTGTCTGATTAGAACAATGTAACGGTGAAATCAAACTTGGAGGCAGGAATTCAGGCAGCCACAGGCAAACATTAAAATGGCAGGATGTTGTAGGAGATAAATTGGCTTCAAGATCTATTTATGAGGTGGAGACTAGTGACCCTCAAGAGATGGCTGAGATTACGCCAAAAAAACCTTTGAGTAGACAGCTATTTAGAAGGTACATTTTCCAATCAGAGCTTAAAAATCAGACAGGAAACTTTCACTAGGGAGCGTCAGACACTCAGCTGAGGGCGCAGCTGCTCAGCATTAGCAAATATGAGGAATATTTTAGAGACTGTGTTAAGGTATCACGCTACAAACGGCTTCCACCGGTGCTGAGCATCCAGTAAAAGTCACGGCAGGTACCAGAATCTACCGCTGATTCTGAGCAGTAACGTTGTGAAAGTTGACTAAAAGCGACGACGAGAGCATCCCCAGAACTTTCTGGGTGAAAGAAGCTGAGGTGCTGGGGAAGACAGGGACCTCAGGAATGCAAAAGTAACTGGGAGTGTAGAACTGGTGCACATCAGGAGCTTTGGTGACTTCAAGAATTTTTTTTATAGGCCACAACAGATCTAAAATTCCAGAGCTTAAGCTGTTGATCACTGGTTTGTTCAGTGACTTCCACAAGCTTCATTACCTTCTCCATACCATCCAGTACAGAAATTCTGCACTCTCTGCATGGACACTGAGAGACAAATTCGTCACACTTAAATTAACAGATGCAAAATTTGGTCTCAACACCTGTCTCTGAAGGAGAATAAATATTGCCCGCTGCAGACAGTTTTCTGGCTCCATGACCAATGTAATATTCAACGCGAGCTATACAGACAGTCAACGGGACGCAAAGACAGACATTGATCTGATGAATGAGAAATAGGGAGAGATAAATGTCAAAGTTGACTTAATTAAGTGTCTGAATACCTCCTTCTGGAACTACCTCTGTATGGATTCTGGGGATCTAATTTCAAAAGCAGCATTTGCAGCTCAGGCTTCTTATGCCAAGAGCTGATAATGCAGCCATGTTCTTTATACGTGAAAAATAAATATTCCGGTTTACAAATTAGCAGGTCATCTTCTATTCAGTTTAAGTATTATCAAATACATCTTCAGATTATAAAAACAAAATAACAGAGGGAAAACTACAAGTACATGACTCCCGCCCTTACATATGGAACCCACTCTAAACAAGAGAAATTTCATTAAGAATAAATTAGGAATGGAAATGGAGCCCAGAACTTAAGTACTGTCTGGTAATAATTTTGTCTGAACACAGAGTCTGTAAGAGCTTTTCTTTGCATCCACTGGGGACTCTGATAATGAAACTGGAGCTTAAACACATTCCTTTATTTTTCTGAAGAGAAGTATTTGTGTTCCTTCAATCCAGGAATTCTGATCCGTACACCTCCGCCCAAAAGCCCTCCCATCCTTTTAAACTACTGTATTGGAAATTCCTAAATGGAAAACTGAGAAAATACATGTAACAAAGCTGAATGGTTACTCCACCTGAAAGAAATTACAGGATTCACCGTGTTCCTGTGTCTAATTCTACCACTGGCCATGAATCTACTGGGAGAGATTAAAGGGAAAAAGTCTAGTGGAGCAAAATTAATTTGGCACACATTTTTGGTCAACAGTACCACTGTTTGTGTTATTTTGTACTTCTTTGTTCGCCTAGCACAAGTTTTCATCACTGCAGCTCTGCTGGCTCTACTTGTGTCAACGTGAAAAAAAAAAGAGGAGAGCACTTTTTAGAAATTTTGGTTCTTCCTTCTAATGCATCTTTTGTTTTCCATCTCTTCTTCTTTAGTACTGCAACTGAATTATGATTTTTGGAATGAAAGGTGGTACATAAAAGGTCACACAGTATAAAAGCCTTACTGGAAGGCACCTGTACCGGTTCCAGGTTAAACTGTAAAAGTCACTTTTGTTCTCACCGCGCTCCCAGAGAGGACAGCCCCACCGACACAGCTTTCCATACCGGAGTGTCTCTCTGAGTGGTTCACAATTACTGCTCCCTCCCCAAGCATCGAGACTACAGCAATTGATTTACAGGTGGCAAAGTCACTTCTGGGCTAAATCCTAACCCAGGTCACAGTTCAGAGCATTTAACACAGTGAATCACATAAAAGGCTGTAAACAAAGGACAGGAGATGTGAGCTGAGGAATTCTAGTACTGGCACTGATCACTCAAGTCAACACATATCAGACTCACAGAACAAAGACAAAGCCCTCATTTTAATTTGAGGATATACAGTCCTTCACTTCCTCTCAGATTAAGTAGTTCTCTTCTGGATGTCCCACTGAATAAATGTAGCCAATCAATCTTTTCACAGATGGCTTAATACAGCTGCACAGAGTTATGAAGGCAATAAAACACAATGAAATATCATACTGAGAACAAAGCTAGAAGAGGATATTGGCAATTGTTATGACTTGATATTTGCCGATTAAAACCTTCACGGCCTAGTTGACAGAACTAGATTGGCAAAAAGAAAAAGAACAGAAACGTCTTAGAATAAGAGACAACAAAATCTCTCAGAAGAGTTAAAAACAGACAACGTGCACATCCAAGCCAATGAGTAGTTATTGACAAAGCACTGTTTGCATGCGTGTTAGCAGTCACAGAGATCCAGTCTTGGCCTTTGTAAGTAACCAACCTGTTGCTGCCCTTCACTTCATCCAGCTCCTTCTGCAGCCTGGCATTTTTCTCCTCTTCCTCCTGAAGCTTCCTCTTTACCACACGGAGCTCTTGCTGGGCTTCACACTTAATATCATTGGCTACAACCACTGCTGTCTGCAGATCAGCTTGAAAACGCCTCCACTCTTCTGTATCTTCCTAGAAAGAGCAATTAGAACCCCAGGCTGTTTGCTGTAAAAATGCACCTCCTTCAGCTGAGCGCTTTAGTTACTGTAGTATTGATCTGTCTTTCAGCGATCACAAGCAACCAGGATTTCACCGCGATCTCAAGATGACGCTGAGGCCAAACTGAATGCTTGCCTCTTTACACAGTACTGAAAAGACTGCCAAAGACAAAACTGATGCTAAGCTCTCCACTCCAACACACAAAGAACAATCAAAGCTCTTCCTATAGGTATTGCCCATTCAGACTTGTGATACTACTACGGCTATTGCTGTCGAAAAGATTTCATTGCTACTGACGATTCCTAGAGCAGGAACAGCTGTTCCAAAGTAGCAGAAGTTCATAGGTAGAAAAAGGGAAAGTAATTTGCAAAGGATGTATTTGTTATACTTTCCCTTCACGGGCGCAGCAGCAGCTAGAAATGGTCAAAGAGAATAGAGGATGAAAGGATGTAGAAAGAACTTTCTGCAATTGTTCTAGAAAAATGCAACGCCTCTCTCAAATCCAGTACTGCAGCGCAAGCTCAGCTCAGCCCTGGGATGGAGTCTAAGCCTTACCTTCATTTGCTTAGTGAGAGCCTTCAGCTGCCTCTCTGTATCTTGTTTTTGTTCTTCCAGCTTCATTGCTTTACCTACAAACAGTAAAGAAAGGAAAAGATTATTAAACACATAAGGGCAAAGATGAAAAGTGAAAACGGGAGGGCAAAGCAGCCTGTTTGGTTTTGCTTCTAGCAATGCCGCTAACTAAACTGAAATTAAGATACTCTGTCAATGGATCAGGAATGGAATCAACAGTAGATCTGTTACTCAAAGGTCCCTGAAACAGGTCCTTATTTTGAGGCACTGAAGCAGAACAGCCAGCCCCGGAGCACTGGAGGTGACACTGGCCATTCCACCAGGTGGCAGCTTCCCTCCCACACAGCGACAGCAACCTCAACTTCACAGCTCCTTACCGGTGGCTCTTCCCTAAAAGCTCTTTAAAAAGCCAGTAATTCCAGTTTCTAGAAAGGGCAATACATCCTTGGCTGGAGAATGTGGCTTGGAGACTGTCTCAAATATTATTTCTATAGCACTATCTGCTGAAATTGTGACACTTGTGTATGAACAGAAAGGACGGGCCAAAACTGGAATACTTTGAAAGTGAGGCCCTTGTCACATTTATGAAGAGGCCTCCTTCATCCTCTTGCAGCCATAACTGAGCCACCCAAATAAATTCACTTAAATCCTTTTTTTCAGCTTCACCTACTTTCCAGGTCACTGATGAGCTGGTTATTGTGAAGTTTTATAGCACGATGTTGTTCCACCTGGTCCTCCAACTCGAAAATGGTCTCCTTCAGGTTTTTTATATCTGCTTCGTTCTCTGATGTTTTTTCCTGCAGCTTCTGGCTGGTTCTGCTCAGTTGCTCAGCCTGCCGGTCACACACCTCCTTCAGCTGACCACACTCATTCTCAGCCTGGATGGGAGGAAAACAAGCTGCACGTCTGTCTTTAGATATCAAGAGGTATCATTCATTAGAGATTTCACTGGGCATCTCATGGACTTCAGAGTCAAACTTGTGTTCTAAGCATTGTATAAACTGAGCCTCGGTGCAAATGAGACTGTCAGGAAACACAGATGAACTATGAATGCCAGTTTTCTTTCCTGGTAATAAAGATAATGAAAGAAGACGCTACAAAGGAAATTAAGTTTTCTATATGACGACCATAATTCCCAACCAATCTCTGCAGGTAATGAACAGAACAGAATTACAACCCTGGAAAGCTCCACATCTATTTGTCATGTTATGAGAGTGATATCACTGCCTTAGGGCCAAGATGATGATGAGTTTGACCGCATTAGCAATTTTATTGCTTTTACCATGCGGATTTTCAACAGATTGTGAAAACACACGTAGCAGAGCTCGCTACTGCAGATATTTCTGGATATGGGACATCTGGAATTACTGAAGGGGGGATCTGCTGCACTTCAGTTTGTTGGCTCAGGCCCACAGATCAATGCCTCCAGGTTTGGGGGGAGATCTTGGAGTATGACCAAGTTGGGAAGAGAAGGTGCAGGCTGCCAGTTCAGTGAGCAGCACTGGCACAGCCTGACTGAAGGGCAGCCTTACAGAAGCCTGTGGTCTTGTCTGGGTGTCACAAATAGCCAGTGATTCAAAACAGCTTAATTTGAGGGAAAGGAAGAGTAAAAAGGAGGAAATCTGTGGTTTCCAAACCAAGCAATAAAAGTTTGGTACAGAGTCTGAGCACTCAGCAGTTTTTCATTTACTCTTCATAAGCTCCAGCAAGCACTTGGGACCTTCCTCTGCTAACTCCATGTGCTGTGGTCACCTATTTAGGCTGAAAGGCCAGCTGGATTTTCTAAATCACATGAATCAGAAAGGTGCTTTTTGGCAATGCTCTCTTCCTCTTCCACTAGCCAATTTTACTGGTCTTCTCATGATCCCTTCCCCTTATAGGAAAGGCTGCACACACCGACCATGTCTCTTTCTGCCGCAGCGGGAAATAATCACTGGTTTGGGCTTTATTAACACTCATCCAAGGGTGCCTCACACTGCCGCTCTCTTCCGAGCATCCAGGATCAGGCAGAAAATAGAAACAGTAACTGACTTCAGCTGCCTCAGAGTAAAGCTACAAACTACCAAACGAGGCAGAGAAAAACTTATCGAAAATAAATTCTCTCCTTTTTTTGTCACTACTTTATCTATCCCAAACCAAAATGTTCAGATTTATAAAAACATTTTAGTTTTACTAAAATAGTCTCATCTGGAGCTTGACTGTGCATCATTAGTCACGCTGCTATAAAGATTAGCTTCTCCTCGAGCATCAGCTCATGTCCTTGTGTTCTCATGACCTCTGACACCTATAGTTCACTACTCATTCATCAGGATTAATTATTCAGAATTCAATATTTGCTGCTAACTACTCATGCCCTTCTCCATCTGGATTATCAAGTGATTTTCACTAATATTTGTTCATATAATTAAGTAATCTCTTTATTGACTTGCTCTTTGTACCAGTTTTGATAAACACAATTCTGTTTACTAAAATAGTGACTTCTGCAGAAGATATTACGGAAAATTAGTTTTGAATTTACTAACAAAGCTATGCTAACAGTTATTTCTGGGAAAATATACATATAGGAGCAGAAAGGGACAGTATCACACAACCCCAGCTTCCACTCAAAACTAATTCATGCAATTGAAATCCTGGAAAATTATAACCAATGGCTCAACGACGATCTAAAGACAAACAACTACCTACTTATGGAAGGAGAGATAAGCAGCCATGATACTTTACAGCTGTTATTGCTTTACCTTCGATAGCAGCCCCTGGATGTGCTTCAGTTCACTGTTTGTCTTCAGCAGCTCTTGTTTAAGCTCAGTGCAAGATGCTTCTAACTGATCCTTTTCTGCACGGGCTACTTTCAGCATCTCTTGCACCTCAGGGTTGTCAGTCGTACAGCCCATCACGGTGATTTCTGCAGCCTTTTGTTTCTCGCTCTCTAACTGAGTTTTGAGCGAGCCATTCTCAATTTTTAGACCTTCTAAGGCAATTTTGCAGTCCTCCAGAGTTTTTGTCACTGTGCTGTTGCTCTGCTGTTCTACTTCTAGAAGTTTAAGCAGCTTCTCATTTTCTTCTCTTAGGCTTTTAATCACCTGCTGGGCATCTTGATGCTCCCTTTCTAGGCTTCGTAGGCTGCTGGTTAACTGTTGCTGAATGTTGAGCAGTTTCTCTCTTTCAAACTGTGCTTTTTCAAGAACTTCTGCACATTTCTGTTCCAGTTCAAGGACCTTCCCCTCCTGAGCTCTGCTTTCTTCGTTCTTGGATCGCTCTTGGAGGAGAGTCATTAGCTTCTCATTTTCTTGGCTCAGCTGTTCTGCTCTATCTCTGTGCTGACGGAAGGAAGTCTCCAGGAGAGCTTTCTCTTCCACTAGCTTCTCATTTTCTGTTGTCAGCTCCTGCACCATTTGCTGTTGATCTGAGAGCTCCTGCAACGTGGCTTGTAATTCTTCTGCCGTGCTGTGGTGATTCTCCTCCATTTTTTGTATTCTCTCTGTAAGGGACGCAACAGAAAGATCACTAATATTGTTTGGAGAACTTCCTGTAGTGGGGCATTTGGAACCTTTGAAGTGGTTGCTGTTGGAGGATGTTGGCCTAGAAGGTACATCTGCTATGTGTTCAAAATCAGATGCATCAGGTGACAAGGAAGCTTTAGTTACATCACTGCTGGAAGAACCCGAAGTGCGCAGCGCGCCCCCGTTCACGTGCTGCCTGTGCTCACCCATTTCACCTCTCGACACATTTTTTGATGGGCTTCCAAAACTGGATTCTTGGGTAGTCGGGGTTGGGAGGCTGCTGTCACCTCCACTGCTTGTTGTTGTGTCTGAGAGAGGGGAGTTCTCTAGATAAAGCAATTTCTCTTTCAAAACACGATTTTCTTCTCCCAGGCTAGCAAGCTCCTTTTGAAAAGTCCTGTTTTTCTCCTGAAGGGTCCGTATTAATGGATCTATGTCAACAGGGGATATTGTTTCTAAGTTTTGGTTGGAAGCACCCATTCCTTCGGCGTTAAGTGACCCTTTCTCTTTGCATTTCTTCAATTCACAACGGAGTTTGGTGATTTCAGAATCTTTCGTCTTTGCTTCTGCCAGGAGTTCTTTAACCTGAGATTCCAGCACAGCCTTGTCACCAGTTTCATTCTCTTGCTTGGACTTGCTAGTGGGACGCACGTGTTTGGTAGGAGTTGGTGTACCAGAAGAGGTGGGGCTGGGTTGTGTTTTCCTAGTATTGGCTTGACCACGCAACACGGCCCTCTCCCTGGATACAGATGACGATATTTCCCGGGGTGCTGGAATCCCTGTGCGCTTCGCAGCTGAAACGGTTCCTTGAAGAGAAATGGATGAGGCAAATTGAGTTAGTGCAGAAAGAAAACAACTCGCAAGACAACAATGCTAGAGCCTAGAGCAGTCCTGGAAAAAAATACCTGAGTGTTTGAATAGGTTTAGTCATGACCGAGTGCGTGGATTCATGTTTCAAAGGCTTGTATTATTTTGCATTTCTTCCTCTCTTACCCCACCCCCCTGCAAAGGAACACAGTCTGCTGAACTTTTCCCCAGTGTAATATAATAATATTTGGTGCCAAAATATGTGAATTGCAACCCCTAATAGCAGGATATTAATTATTGGTAAATAGAAATGCCTTACACTACTTTGTGAAATGCTGAATTTATATCTATTAATTCCTGGAGAAAGTTCAATAACTTAAGAAAAGCTATCATCGGCTTTGAAAAAAATGCATTTTTATCACACGACTATTTTACCACACATGAGTATTTTACCACACATAATGTATTTATATTATGCTTAATTTATGCAGATCACCATAAAAAAAGGTCTGAAACATTTATGCTGACTGCAGATTCAGTGAAATACAAAACTCTCCTGGCACTTCTAACACTAAGACAATTGTGTTACTGCAGCTTTTTGCAGAGACGGACAAGAGTTTTTTCATGTTATAAATTCCCATCCTCTTATGCTGGTCTGTTTGGTTGTTGGTTGTTTTTTCCCCAACCAACCTAATGCAAAAATTACATGATTACAAGTGAAATAAAGTTTCTGAGTTGCTGGTCTTCACCTTCCAAAGGTCTCTTGGGATATGGGACCACGGGTGCTGAAGAAACAGTAAGAGCTATCCTAAGCTGGCTCAAAGGGTGGGTATTCTATGCTGCTAGAAGTGGCAACACTACGAATTTAAGAAATTCCTGTTCTCAGGACCTTACTCAAAAGGAAAACCCCTAAAGTACAGAGCCACAAAGCTTTGGGATATGGTACAAGGAAGAGATATTGTCTGATGTAGCCACACAAACAGGATGCAAGGGCCAGTTATGCAAACAGAAAGGGCTAGTGAGCCAGTGCTTCCAATAAAAACAAGTTCCAGAAGGACTCTGGGGGGAAATCCTAGATTTAATTCCATCTCCCCACATTCAGGAGGCTCTTTTTGCTGATACACGTGTGCAGCATTCCCAGAAAAATCAAACCCGAGAGAGAGTAGACCCCCAGCCTTACACAGCAAGCAACTTCATAACCCTCCCACAGCATTTTTCACACCGAGGAAGTCCGGGTGCAGCGATGCAGGGCAGTGAAGGGTTAATATTAACACCATGCAGTTTGCTCAGCATCTCTTTTGAAGAATGCACTAGGTTTATAAACCCCACACAAACAGGAGCCCCTCCTCCTCTCTCCCAAACAAACACACTCTGCAGCAGGCACAATAAACAGCCGAGACAAAGAGCAGCTGAAGAAAAGCCCCCTGAACTCAGAGGCTGAGCTGGAGGAGAGCACAGAAAGGGCTCTGTGATGGCAGGGGCATGATAAGGCCAGAGACAAAGGCCCCGGTGTTTATGGGATGAGATAGCAGGGACAGTCTGGCCGGACAGCAAGCAGCCCACACAGCTTCATTGAGTCATCTACAGCTGGAGTCGCCGCCATAGCGGCAGCTCCGGGCTCCTCAGGGGAAAGGATAACCCGAGAGGGGAGTTTTTCCACTGCACCTCAAATGGCTGCTGGGGCAACTTCAGACCTGAGAATTCACTTCACTTGCCAGTGCCGAAGGCCCCTGGCTCACCGCTCAGCCCACTTCTTGACCCAGGGGCTCCCAGCTGCCAAGACCTGGCACATTCACAAGAGCTCTGTGGACGAGCAAAGCTTTTGGTGTTGAAGCAGCTAACGCCATAAGATGAGGGACGAGAGGAAAACTGAATGGATCACGATGTGATGTGTCACTTCCAGCACAGAAACACCAGCTCAGAACAGCTCCTTCTTGCTCTGAGGCAGGAGGTTCACTTGGGGATTTCCCAGGTGTCCAGGCCACAGAACAAGGCCTGGTTTGAATGTGCCTCTTGAAGACGCAGGGAGGCAAGTGTCCAGAGTAGAGAAGCCCTACTCACACAAGTTGTAATCACACTAGAGATTTAAGATGTAAAACACACATTACAAGAGGTTGCAGACGTTCTCTGTTGGAGCCTAAGAGGTGGATTTAAAGCTTTCTGTTACATCCTGGACTTCTATTCGATCTGAAGGGGGTTTCTACTGTTACGACAAAATTTTATGACAAAGCAAGTGCTCTGAGTAACTCTTTCTTTTTTTTATTTTCAGTGCCCAAACTAGTGCAATGACATGACTGTCATCTGGTCAGCATGTGACTGGGTAGTGTTCTGTAAGTAGTGGGTAGCGCTGGCTGGGCAGCAGTAGAGATGTTACAAGAAATGCTGCTGCACACCAGTACAAATTACGTGGCACTGAGAACACCACCTTGTCCAAAGAGAGATGTGGGACTGCTGGTAGCAATGCCAATCTGCTTCTGATTGTCACCACATGACAACTGCAACATGATCCTGAGCAATGGAAGGCCTATATGTAAGGATAACAATGGAGCATATTTAACCGGGATTATCTGTACTTCACCAGCTTGCCAAACAGCGCAGGCTCTGAGCTTACTCAACCCGTTCCATGTGTTTTGTAAGACTCCACGCTCTGCTGACTTGTTCTGTCATAAATCACAAAGCATTTGCTAGCCATCAATAACCATTAACCAAACTGGTTTTTTTTCATGACGTAGAAGTGTTTATGCATTTTTCTCTCTCCACTCTTCAAAACAGTGCCATGCAATACTAAAGCCACAGAAAGCCCAGAAAAGAAACAGTTCTCAATGTATAGACAACGTGTGTTACAAAGCACCAAAGTCAAGTCTATTTTATGGGTGACTCCTCCTCTGAGTGACCTTGAAATGGGGCAGTGCAGCAGTTAGAAGTGGCACTGCCAGCCCCACAGCCCGAGGCACTCGCTCTGCAGGAGGGGCACTTAGGGCTGTGCAAGTCACCCTGGTGACCTGATTAGCTCAGCACCCCATGCTGGTGACGGGCCATGGGAGACGCCAGACAGACATGTGCCTGCCAAGCTGCAGAACCCAAGCTAGGCTTGATTTATGATGCTGCTTAAAGAGGCTGGAATCACACAGAACTTCACTTGAGCTGCTTGTTTTGAGCAGGGAAGACAAAGCAACCAGCCCTGCATCTCAAAGGAGACATTAGAGGAAAAAAAACCAACTCAAACCCAAATCATTAAATAGCTTTGTGCTTGGTTAAAACAGTGCTACAGCCCCTCATTCCTGTTTTTACTGTCCATCCACCCTGACCAGCCTGTGAGTTTAACTATTCTCTTGCCAACTGTCCCAAGGATCCAAGCTCAGGCTACCTCTGACCAGCAGTGTATTTTTCATCCCTTTTGCACCACACCTACCCATACTCCCAGTCCCACATCCACTTTTTAAGTGTGTGTTCCCCCACTTCAAAGGAAGTGGGAATTATTCCTGAATTACTCTACTGAGAATTATTGCTTCAAAACATGTTTTGCTCAGCCTAAGGTCACCTCATCACGTTCCTCACCTTGGTACCCAGTAAGAACTCCTCTATTTTCAACATCAGCCATATTATTCAGATGTGAGGAATTAAACCTTAGCCTGTATGTAGAGCTTATAATTTCCAAAGTGCTTTAAAATTAACAGCTATTTGACTCAAATACTCTGAAATGCATAATTGTTAACTCTAGGATACAGGACTGGGAAACAGAGAGAAATGAAATGCCTCACCCAAGGTCACAGTGAGGATCAGGACCCTGGAGCTGCCGGCTGGCAGCCTGCTGTGCAGCTTTATTATTTGCTCCACTTTGTGCCAGGGAATACTCACTGACTTTTCGCTCGTGTCAGAAACAAAGTGGGACTTTAATAGGATAAAAGTTGACCCCTCACAATGATCTTTAGACAGTTTAATCCCATTTTCAGCACAGCTACAACGTTTTTTGCAGGACAGATCAGGATCACTCTTCGTTTTTTCCACATAACAATCTATATTTGAACTAAGCTCCCAGCACCTGCCGCACCAGCTCCCATAGGGATATCCACAACCAGAAGAAAATGGACTATGGAATGGAGAAAATCATTTCCCAATCCCCCAAGGAGGAACACACAGGACTGCTGTTCAGAAGCGAAATCCATGTGGTACAACCGATGTAATTACAGGGCTAAGGGAGAATTACAGGGTAAGGGAGAATCCACGGCAAACGTTTTACCACAGTCACAGGGGGCTCACGCGTGACAATTTGGAGTGAAGATGTAGGAAGTTTATCTGCCTTCACACTTGGTGTGCTCTGAGATAGCACATATCGCTGTCTTCCCAGTAAAGCACTGGCCTTGAAGTTACATTTATTTCACTTGACTCTTAACGTGTAATTAACAGTTCAAATATCTGCTTCTCCAATCCCAGAGCAAAGATAGAATCTCAGTTGGGAAGTGATTTCATTTGACCACAGAAATACCTTTGGAAACGGTCTTATTTCTGCCTTGAATCTATTTTTTAAAACCGGAGTCAATACAAGATTATTTGCCTCTGGCCTTTGTGCCATTTGTGTCCCACAACCTACCCTTTGCTTAATCCTTCACTCCACCAACACATTAATAACTCAAAGGTTAATGCCACAGGCTTCTGCTGTTCCAGGGACTGAATTAACCGGGAATGTTCCGTTTCATACTTTCTTCCTAAATTTTAATCCTGTAAACTCTTAAGCTAACAACAATAAAAACACATTTCCTTCTTCAACATACTTAAAAATGCACATTAGTAATTCAGTACCTACTTAACCATGGAAAAATAAGTCCTCTGCGGGGAGAGTTCATCTCTGTAATCTAAGCATGCTTATCACTCATTTCAGAAAGCATTTCAGTCACGTAAGACCGAAGCATGAAGACAGATAATTCTTTGGTGCCATGTTTTTCAACAATGGATACCTTCTTTGAATTGCATGGGCAGGATAACATGAAGTAAAAGAGAGCTATTCATAGCACTCTGCAACGTTCAAGTCACGCACTTCAAAAAGGCAAACTGTTGCCTGCAGACAAGTTTGTACTCTCACAAGGATCTGCTGCCCCAGGACGACTGTCACATCTCTCTCATTCCAGCTCCCACATTTGTGACAGAGCAGCTATTTCGCCATCTTCTGTTTCTCTGCATCCCTCCCACCTCAAAAAGAGACAGTGAAACAAGAGACGGCATCAAGAAATTACGGGCTAACTCAATCGCCCTGCCAACAGAAGATTGTGATTCTTCCATTGTTCTGGAATTTTGTTCCCACATGCTAAGACATGTTAATAAATTCTGCCATCTGAATAGAACTCCCAAGCCTTGGACAGACAAGCGATTCCTGCGATACCTCGAGGAAGAGGTTAGCGTAAATCGAGGGGGCTGCAAGCATTTGGCAGAATGCAAAGAGAAAACTACTAACAGCTCATGCTCATACAACAAATACAAAGTTCTTATACTTCCCCATGCAATTGTACTGTGCTATATCACACGTGGTTTAGCTGGAATCGGTGCTTAAAATCCATTTTCCAAAAAGTGACTAAGCTACTAAGAGCTCAAAGCGTAACTGAAAGCCCAGGGGACTTGGCAGATCGCTTTCACCTCGCTCCAGCACTGCTCCAAAGACTGATATTGAGACTGATTAAGAGGATCTAGGAATGTCCTTTGGGAAATGATGACTATAAAGCATGCAAGAAGGACTAGTGTATATCTGACTCTTTTAAAGTACTTTTATTGAAAGATTTCAGAGTTTTGCACATACTTCATTGAAATGCCCTACTTTCCCCTACTCCTTTTTATTTTTAAGCAAAACAGTCAAAGAAAACAACTTCCCTGCTAACCAGAGATCTTCTGATATCCTAATTAACAGGAAACACACATTGCATGGTGACATGAGACAACGCAAACATAACTGCTGAGAAGTAGATACAACAGCAACCCTTACCCGAGCTGCTCCACTTTGCTACCGATAGCCACCCAGAGGCAAAGCCCCTGTCCATGGGCTGCCACGTCGTTTAACACTCCTACCCTCACACCTCCAGGCACATAAGCTATCAGACAGCTTGATCACAAATACAGAATGGCTGCACGGAACTAAGCCAACTCATGAAGAGCCCAATCAGTTCTAAGTGCTTCTTGGGGGTTAGAACGAGATTGGGACTGCACACAGGCCGGATTTTCCAAGAGATGTAGGTGCCAAAGGACACAGATCAGCACCTCTTGTTATTTTCAAAACCGGTTAAGCTGTCTAGATCTTCTGATTTGAGAATGAAAGGTCTAAAACTTTTGGTTCATCATCAGCTTAGGTAAACGTCAGGATAAAGAACGACAATATTATATTGTGACAAACTTATTCCGGCTTGATCTGCTCGATACACAAAGGGAACGAGCTGAAGGGGTTTGTGGTCAGCATTTTTCTGTGACCACAGTGCTGGATAGTCCTTTGGATAATCCTCAGCAACTGAGAAAAGCACATCATTTTCCATCTCTTTTAGGGTTGTTCTGCAGAAAGACAATGCTCTCTGCTACCTGGTCTTTATGCAACAGCAAACAAAGCAAACCGAGGCTTGGCCAGTCATGGTTCTCCTGCACTAGTCTGTTTGCAGAGTATTAGTCAGAGCCAACACCTTTACAGGTCAGCAACTCTTTGGGAAGGTTCACTTGGACTCCACCTAGCTTTAAAAAAAAAAAAAAAGGAGATGGCTGCAGAACAACGAAAGTGGTTTTGATAATCTAACACTAATTATATAGAAGCATCTGCTCAAGTAAGGCCTTCTACTCACTTAGCAAACACTGAGACTAAAAAGTAATTATAACACGAACCCTTTTGTGAAGAACTTTAATGGTCTGTTGGACTGTCTGGACTGCCTGACTACATTCCCTGTGGAATAGCTACCGTATGCAACAGGAGGAAAAAGCTTAAAGGCTTGATGCGAAGATTTTTGATCTCTGTAAGCATTGTGGACAGCGTAGGGAAGCAATTCAAGTATGGTATTTGACACCGAGGAAAAGAGTAAGAGACCAAAGAAAAAAAACAAATAAATATATCACAAAGTATTAGGAAACAACAAAAACCTCTATTTGAGAAGTCACACTACTAGAGGTTCCAAAGAAAAAGCAGTAATAAGCATCTCGACCTGATCAACTCCTAATTTAAGACTACAGAGACCACTGACATCAGAGCAGAAGACTTTGTAAAGGTTGGCTCTTTGTTTTAATTAGAAGGTATGAGTTGAGAGATCTGAGGTGCAAGAAGCACAGAAGAAAAGGCATTATTTCAGTAACTCAAAGACTAAGTTATGACAAAGCTTCTTGTCATCAATTTAAATCTGCAGAGGAACTACTGGTAGGACATTCTTTTGAAGTGTGACTACTAGAAGAGACTCTCCCATGGCAGGAATGTAACCCAATAGGAGAGACAATCTTATATTTGAAGCATCTCAATTTAGTTCAAATCTGAGCATCTAAAACAAGGAAGAAATGTACAGATGTACTGTCCGGTACTCTTAGAATCCACACGACGTTCTTTACGTTGTCTCCTTCAGCAAGCTATACAGAGGTTTTAGAAGAGAAGGTACCCAAGAAATCTCTGCTGAAGGAATTTCTTAAAGCTCAGAAATATTTTCTTTTCAGCTTGTTAGATTCCCCCTGATCAGTACCTGTCATCTTGTTCCTTCTTACACAGCAGTCACATTTAACTCTTCCAAGAAAGTGTTAAAACGCAAATGGAAAAAGATCAGCTCTATTCAGCATCTGGTGGTTCCAAGCTCTTAGCACTGCCCCAAGAACTAAAGTTCACATTGTCACAGCTCAATGCTATTACAGTGGAAACAAGGTCGCATTCAGAAGGTAAATGAGACGAGATCTGATCAAAATCCTGCTCACAAAGTCTCATTGTGAATTTCAGCCAACTTTCCTCTTTATGGGTCTGTTCACATACAATTCCTCTCTGAATAATGGCAGGAGTAGTTCAAATCTCTTTACCCTGAGACGCACACCAGTGTCCACAGAAAAGAGAGCCCCTGACTGTTTTTAATGCTTTTCTGAATGTTTGTTAAGTCTCAGATGAAAACTTAAGCTTGGATATGCCTGTCTTCAATATAATACAGTCTCGTACCCAGCACAAACGCAGTGCAGGTTGTACTGTGAGATGGAACTTTCGCTCAGAAGTCTAAAGGACCAAAAAATACATCCATGAAATAGACTGGCAAAGCTAAGAGGAGCCAAGAATTGTTCTCTGCACATGCATCCTTCGCTGGCAAGCTCAGCCTTCACTTTCACAAATACAAATTTCCCCTTCAAATCTGCTCAAGAGTCAAGAAGCATCCAAGGGGCTTCCCTCTGCCGTAAGCCTCTGGCACCAGTTGAATCGTGAGGGTACCGCTGCGTTCCCCTTGGAAACGAGGTGTACAAAACCCCACGGAATAACCTGACAACGTCCACCGTGTCTGCCAGAGTGGGTGCAGACGACGAGTGTAATTGCAAACCTACCCCTGGGATGCTTTGGATTTCTGGAGTACCCAGCAACCTGGCATAACAAACATTGAGAGATCCAGCACAAATGGTCCAGCAAATGTTCAGAGAAACTCTATATCATACACTAACTGGAATGTCCCCCCGGTAAACTCAAGCCTCCTTTTTTTGGGAACTGTTAATACCAGTGGGCCTGCCAAAAATTTTAGTCATCTGCTAAGTACACCCCACTTTTTACCCCCCGAAAAAAAGAATGACTAAAACTTTCTATATGCTTGTATCATCCCAAAATTAATCTGGTGGAAGTTAAAGAAATCCGAAATTTTCCTGTTTTAAAATAAAGTCAATCCTAGTTGCTACTTCTTTTTATACATGATTAAAAATATAAAAATTTTATATTCCTTAAGAGGCTCTTGACTCTATAGTCTTGTGCCATTAGCACATCAAAATTATAGGGATTTCGGTGTACTGTGTCACTACTTGATTTTGTTTGTTCTGGAACATTTCCTGCCTATGCACCTGTCAAAATGAGGTGAGATCAGGTATAATCACCTCATACCCACAGCAAAATTAATTTTAAGCCAAACTGTTCTGGGTTTTTTTCAGACAACAACTGTTCAAAAAAAAACCACACCTGAGAAACACAGCCATAAATGTGAACCTTTTGGTGAATGGAGACAAAACATCTGATGTTTCACCAAAATAAAGAACTTTTAGTTTGATTTGGTTGATAAGTTTGGGGTTTCTTTTGTTTTCCTACCTGCTAGTTTTGAGGCTTCTGCTGCTGCCCAGAGGTGGTTACCAACTGCTTTGAGAGACATCTTTTTAGAATCTACAAACACTTCCCCCAAGAAGGTGTTGTTCAGAAAAAGCAGTGGGATTGCTCAGGGGTAAAGGCAGAAAAATTCTAGCTTGCACACAGATCTCTTCAGCTTAGGAAACAGCTTCCCAGCTAAACTAGCACAGAAGTTCATCACTCAGTCATTACTGGGTTAACAGTGGTGACAAGGCAGCTGTACTTTCACTTCTGGAAAATACAATTACACCAGACAGAATACCAGCATTGAGTGTTTCGAGAAGTACAGGAAATTAAAAAGCAAACAAACCAAAAATCAACCCTAAATCTAATCATATAAATTCAGTTAATATCATCATAAAGTAGCAAGTAGATACATTCCTCCATGTACTGTGTGTATACAACGGCCCTCAACTGAACGCTACCATCAGATCTGAAAGTACATGAAGTAGTCACCTAAAACCTCCTGATCCAAGAATCCAACAGGAAAGAAAAGTGAAAAGAAATCAATCCCTTCCAGACAAGTCAGGTCTGTGGATCACTCCTCTAACCTACCCAAACCTACCTGCCATCACATCTGTAAGCACAAAGGGTACCCAAAAAGCAATCTTCGGTGAAGAAATGCTTACTATCAACATTTCCACAATCAGAAAGCTAATTTAGTCAACCTGTTTAACAGTTCACAAGGCATGAATTGAATCATAAAACAGATCTGGCTATAAAAATATCTGTACGGGTTCCCTCACCCCTTTCACTTGCTCTAAGGTAGGTCCTGCTCTAACTCCCTGTCCTTTCCCAAAACCACTTCAGCTTGCGCCAGTGAGGGAGCGGCAAACCACCAGAGGAACAGAGCAGCCAAAAATGCCTTTACACAGCACTGCTGTGAGGGCTTTGTGTTAGGAAACCATGACCCCAACCCTCCAGTTCAGGAATGCTGCCCCACACTTGGCCAAAAAGCCAGGGCTGCCTGAGCCAAAATAACTTCTTTCCTCATGAATTCTCAAACCCTAATCTAGAAAGAGTAGGGGAAAAGAGGATCAAAAATAGAAACACTAGAAACATGAAAGGAGCTTCCTCCTCTTCCCCTAAAACAGAGGGCAGAATTCAAAAGCTAGAAGCCTTTTTTTTTTTCAATTGTTTGCTTAATGCTTAATAACCAGTATGCATTGCATTGGTATTACAACTGCCTTTTGTTTAATAAAATGTGATGACCACATAATAAACCCAGTTTTATTGTCATTTGCAGCCTGCTTCAGTGAGGGGGTGGGGAAAGGACTGCAATTTAGTTTCCACAGCTCACCCAGAGCTTTAGCTCTGCCCAGTACAGCGCTAAGGGACCCAGCTCAGTGTCCTGAGTAGCAGATACTAGAACTGGGTGGAAATCAAACTATCAACACAGAGTGAGATGCATCAAGAAAAGAAATGAGACAGAAGGGGAGAGAGGAAGAAACCTCATGACATAATGAGATGTTTATCTATAAAAAGTTGCCCACTTCAAAGCAGTAAGGGCTTCAACTCCTTGGTAAAGAGGAAAAAAGCTTTTAATTAAACGATCAGTCAAAGATTTTCCACAGTCAAACGGCCTCAAAGAAACTATGTGTGGAGGAGGCTGAGAGTCACTTCTAACATGATTAGTCCATTCGTCAAACTCAACAAGGTTTTATGAAAGCAGCACTTCTCAAAATCTAGAAGATAAGGATGGTAGAAATATCCTCAGTCTCTCAAAGAGCACTGTCTCTTCCCTTCTGACACATCCATCCTCACCAGCTTTTGCTCCAGAAAAGCCTGGAGCAATATTATCAGAGCTTTGTGCCCCTCACCTTGGGGCGAGATCGATGGTAAGCCTGGGACCGATGGCTAATCAGATGGATACTCAGATTCAGGTTATGAAAAGTTGCTGCCATACACTTTAGGAGGCCTGGAAACATGACGGGAAATATTTCTATACGTTGCTTTAACCAGCTGAAAAGAGGCTGGTCTTCTGCACGCAGCCTTCCATTATCTATAAATAATTTATAAATTTATATTCATATAAAAACCTTTCAAGAGTCAAATAAATTGCATCACTTTTCCGCTCAAGGAATGTTATTTGCAGATGGGGATGGATAGGACACCCCTGCCATAATCCCTTTCCAGCATTAGGACACCAGCATCATGGCCAACATCACATGCTCCTGGGAACAAGAGTTCAGATTTATTTCTGTTTGGTCATGTAATTTTTTTACGCCTTCCCCCCCCCACCCGAGAAAACAGGATTTTGACAATTCACCCTTGAGCAAGTAAAATGTTACTTTTTCTCCACAGGCTGCAATTTAGCAGCTATTTTATCATGTCACAGATAGATGAACACCAGGGCTATTGTACTGCGAGCGAGCTGGTGCTGGGGAGCTTTCTCCAAGCAGAGAATGCCAGTCCCTACAATGACTGGTGTTCACGGAAACTCAGTCTCATCCCCACTTAGCAGTTGCAAATGGTGATTAATGGACCTTACTGCTGAGCTGGTTCTGTTCTGCACAAGCAGAGGGAATTACCTCTCATAGGGTTTGTCTGTGAGTAAATACTCAGATATACTTTTGAAGATCTTTCTCTTCCCTGTCTTGCAGAGAACTTGGTTCCTGCCAACAAATTTATCATTATCCACGCCCTTGTGGAAACAACCTCTACAAAAAGTGATTAGATGAGGTATAATTATATGGTATTATAATGATCGCTACATCTTCAGTATAAAAGCTGCCAAGTCAAAATACAGAAGACCTTTAAAGTGAGAAAAATACAAAAGAATATCATCCAGATGCAGGGAAGAAACCAGCTTTATGTTTTACTCCATTCATATTAATTACAACACCTTTTCATCCTCAGTACAGGATGGGATTTCTCCAGTCCAAACTGTCTCTGACCAGTCTGACTGTGATGATCAGGAAGACAAGATATTCAGTTTCTACCTTTTTCTCTATAGTATTTCAAAAACTTTACCTTGGTGTGTTCACGTGTGCTTTACATACTCCTCCCAAAACAGTTGTGTATTAAGATTCTTTTGCACAAACCTATCTAAAGGAAACCATTCAGGTAAAAGGCAAAATTAAAAGGCTGTCAGAAAATCATATGGCCTTACAGGTTTTTCTGCAGAATTCAAGAATCCCACTGCAAAGGCCTGAGGCAGAAGCTGTGTAGAAGAGCAGTATCCTCAAAGATTAAGATCATGTTCAATAATTTTGTCTTTTTTTTTTTCTTTTTGAAGTGGCCTTGACATTAGAAGTGGAACAGATCACTGAAAGTAATAACTAATTAAGATTTATCAAGCTATCCTGAATACTAGTCACCAGCCTATAGCAAAGAAATGCAAACAAAAGGTTAGGGATAAACTACAATCAGTAGGGGAAGAAAAAAAGTCAGCCAACATAAGTCCAGTATGTCTAATGACTAACTGCATCTTGTCCCTAGAGTCCCTTTCCATATGTTAATAAACATGACTTCACTGAAGTTACGAGTAAAATTCTTCTTTGCTTCAGTCGTGTCCTACTTCCAAGTGCTGATTTTTAACAGCAAGCACCAAAGCAGCCATCAGGCCAAGAATATGAGAGGAACAAAACGCTGCTCGCAGGACATGGGCACGTTTACTTAGTCCTTAATATTTTTCCTAAGCAACTGAGTAAGTTCCAATCAAGATATAAAAACCACAGTTCTTTCATCCTGGCAACAAATGGAAGAATCTATGTCTTTGTTACAGCCAACACATCCCCTCTGCATGCTCAGAACTGGATCCTGCAAATTCATGTTAGGATCATAGAATCACAGAATTGTCTGGGTTGGAAGGGACCTTCAGAGGTCCTTATGTTTTCCCAAGGGTTCATTTTAGTGACTGCAAAAATGCAATTCACCTGTAAGAACTTCACATATAAATTTTGCCGTCAATAAAAATACAGAGCTTGGTAGTTGTGTGCTATGCAAATTGATTAAAAGGGCAGAAAAATAGTTCTGATGTAATCCTGTAGCCTGAAAGAACTGACCCATGAGCAGAAACGATACAAGGACAGAGCACTCTGCCTCACAACATATAATCCATATCTATTGGTGCTCATGGAAAAACAGCACAGCTCCACAATATTAATAGATGGAACATTTCAAAAGAGATCTGTGAACACAAGTCTACTTTGGATGATGGGAAGAAAAAAGCTGATGCATGGAAAAATCTAGCAGTGTCTATCATCAAGAGAGTACCTCAGTTTTTTATTGTCTTTAATCATCATGCTCAAATTGCCTGGAGACACAGCATAGGAAAGTATCAAAGACTGGTCAACCTGCTAGTGGCAGCCTGAGAATCACAGAAAAATCAAAATAAGTTCTCTTCAAGCAATACAGTGCCAATGAAATCAGAGAAGTATTGCGCTTCAGTTTTACGATTTCATGTTCTGAACGCGACACTCCCTGGGGAAATCAGGAGACTTTATGAAGAGTAAATTAGTAAAATAGAGGAACTGAAAAGAAAGAAAATACAAGAAATTGCTTTGCTGAAATACTAGTAGAAGCTCCAAAATGCAGGACTGCTGCTGAACAAACTTGTGAATACCTCCAGGGCTCTGGCAGGTTTCATTGGGAAGGCCAAGGTGCAACTCTCTCCAATTTCTTTGGCTAGCTTTAAGATCTAGAAGTGCCAAATATAATCCAAAAAAAGAAGCTTCGTATTTCCTCCAAGGCCAGCAGCAGCCTCTCCTCCTTTCACCCTTTTCCCTCACTCGAGTCATTTAATACCGTGTCAGAACCAACACACAATCACAAACATCCACTGGTGCTTTCCTCACTTTGCCACTGTCAAGCCAATTGCAGCACGTTAAACTAATGAAACAATCTTCAAGAAAATTTGCTTTTACACTTACTATCACACTAGATCTACTATTCCTAGATCCTAAAACTCCACTGGGGCAAAAGCATAGTCTGCAGAGCTCTAACCACAGGACAAGCTCTTACTGAACGAGTTGGTCCGCAAGATTCCCAGCAGAAGCTCCCTCCCTTCATCCAAGAATGGCTTTAATTTTCATCAGCAAAACAATTTAACACAAAACAAAATGCATAAACCACATCCTGCTGCCTGCCATGCCCTAAAAATTCTTCTTGAAAAAGCTTTGGTCCTGCCCACAGAGTACTCCCACTCCACACATCCTCCCAGCCAAGGCTAGGCCCCTGCCTTAGTGTAGGAGAACTTATTGATGATCTTTTCCACTAATATAGCATTTACTGCCCTCTCATCTTGAGATCAGGGGACTTGAGATTATCACTTAATTCTGCCTTAAACAGATAATTTCAGAGGCAGCAAGTTAGTCATAGTCATGACTAAATTCCTCTAACAGGCCGGTCCAAACTGTGACATATTCTCTTGGCTGTACTCGTTGCACTGGCCTGCAGAGCAGAGCAGACCACTGCCATTCAACATCTGGTTGTCGAAATTTCTGAAATGATTTAATGATGTCAGGCCAGTCAAGTCACATCACAAGACTAATCAACAGAGCTGGCCCTAACTGGCCTTGGAAGAGAAGCTTAAGTCAAGTAAAAATTACTCCCCAGGGGAAAATAAACTTCTTCAATACCAGTTTAATCAGCAGTGTGTTACTACTCTGAAGAATGAGAGCATTTGTAAAACCCTCATGCAAGAATGACTTGTAGGAGGAAGAGGTGACTAAGAAATTAAACTATCCACTGGAGAGCAAATTGTGGTTTGTTGGCTCCACTGGGAACAAAAGGTCTACGGCTCGCTGCCCGAACTCGAAGAGGACATGACTTGCTGTCGGTATTTCCATGAAAGCTGTTATGTGATTCATTAGCTCTGCTGGCCCCTCTCGCCTCCCTCCCTTCCCCCCACACCATCATTAAACTCATCTGTTCTCTTGAGTTCTTGCTTGGCAGAGATGGTGTGTTGACATCTAACAGAGTTAAAATGAACGGCTCCCATGTTTAGAAGACAGGAGAAAGGAAGAGAAACAGGTAAGAGACTAAAGAGAGTACCCAGAAAAGATCTGACTACACACCCCAAAAAAGAAAAACAGAAATCACAAGAAATAATATATTTCTACAATAATAGACTTTATCTTGAAAGTCTCTGTATGTTTCACAACGTGTACACCCTACACTGAAGAATCTCTCCCTCAACTATAAAAGGCAGCCACCCCTAGGGCAGGACAAAACAGACATAGGAAAACAGATCAATACTGGCTTAGTGTACGCACTGACATTTGATATCCTCATCCAAGCCATGTAAGCATGTTTTACAAATAAGCACAGTCCCAAAAAAAGTCTAACCCTTGGATAACCCCACCCAGCACCTTGTTCCAACTAGAGAAGCTAATGTTTCCCATTCAAAAAAAGCTTTTGTATGCATCGAGTCATTTTTTCCACCTCTTCCCGAAGATATTCATCATCACATCACCTGCAGATGTTTAGAGGACAAACAAAACCCCACCATCACCGTGTCAACCAGTGTCAAAGAATCCTAGTTCTCCTGTTCACAGGCTGCCTCACTGTTTCCAAGGCAAACTAATGTTGGAAAGGCTCTCTCTGAAATGCAGTGCACTGGGTAACACTGTGTTCTTCCACACAACTCCCACAAAATGTTCCAACTATTTCACAGGTGCTCTGGCCTGTTTGTGTGGACCAGTGGTTTCTTCAGGCAGTTTCAAAAGCAGAGCTCTGTTGACAAACTGCAGCAATATTTACTATTGCCTTACATCTTTTTGTGTA
Source organism: Baryphthengus martii (assembly GCA_013396935.1). Classification (NCBI taxonomy): domain Eukaryota; kingdom Metazoa; phylum Chordata; class Aves; order Coraciiformes; family Momotidae; genus Baryphthengus; species Baryphthengus martii. The sequence continues at coordinate 199,930 of VWZK01010035.1, read as the reverse complement.
CTACTTGATCAGTGTTTCCATTCTAAAATCTCCACATGCTTTATAAATATGAATATTCAGAGCACTCAGATATAGCAGGAAAAGCTACCACTTGCAAGTAGCAGTTTTGCCAAACAAGTGATGCAAATTTGGGTCACACACCACAGAAGCGATTGTAAGAGTGTTTTAGAATAAGTTTTAAATTAGGAGTCAGGAAAAGCCTACAGAATTTATTATAAACAATCTCCTCAAATCCTTTTTAGACACTCTTATTATTTATTTCCAATTTCCCTGTATTAACATGTTAACTTCAAACTGCTCAGCTCGGGGGCAATTATTTCCTTCGTGTTCCCCAATGATCCTGACCAGCCCACCTAGAACATAAGTTATCACAGCTACAGCCTTACATCCCAAACCTGGATTGTTGGCTGTATAGTCAGCATCACTCGTACGGTCGCTGTCAGAGTCTGAAACGTTGCTTCTGGGACCCGTATGGTATTATTTAGTTTTGAATCACAGAATCACAGAATCTGTTTTGAAGCTAAAATATCTCTTGGTCATAGAACAGTAGCCTTGTTAGCCAAGATCTGTGCATGCCCATGGCCTGTATCTCCTATTTACACTTAGCAGGAAAATCTGTTGAAGTATATCATGCTCTCAGAAGTATATGAAAATACATATTTTACTCTAGGTTATAACATATTTCATACTAGAGGCATTTAGGTTCAGATTTTTAAAGACTTCAGTGTCCAGTGACACCAATGGGAAGAACATGTGTTTTAAAAAAATCGGCCCCCAGTAGAGATGAACCACAAAGTTTCCTGAAAAGGAAAATAAACAAAAAGACTGAATATCATGCTCAGGGTAACAGGTCAAGATTTGACTGTCGGCTCATGAACTAGATCATTAGAGAGACCTATTCTCGGGTTTTATTTTGTTTTTTTTCCAAAAGGATCAAATTTTGAGTACTACAGTTATTCAAGATACAGGTATTTCTGAATGCAAATCGAATTAACTTTATCCAAGCAGAAATAAAGCTCAACGCAGATACCTCCACTTATCACATTCTTAGATGAAAAATAAATTTTGCATCCTGGTTGTTAAAAATCAGCACAAACTCTGCCTCAGATATCTCTACATTAACCTCGGACGTCCAAAGCCAGAGCGCTCACACAGGAATATATTGTCTGGATTTATTTTGTCAGCAGGAATGTTCCTGAAACTTTTCCCCATGCTTAAACAGTTTTGAGCCTGTAGTTCAATACAAAGTGCTGTGGTTCTGTCATATGCATATCTTAAGAACAGAGAAGACATATTAAAATAAGACTTAGTACAACCTCCACTTAAAATCTGAGAACCATTTTAAAACTGTTTAGGTGCAACAGCAGCATAACTCCTTCCCTTCAACAAAAAAAATAAAATCACAGGACAAGAGAAAACAAAGGATGAAAGATTTTCAAAACCTCTGGGGAGTCTTCCCCTCATTTATGTTAATAGTAATAAAGTAATAATAGTAATATAGTAATAATAATAATAGTAATAGTAATAAAAGTAATAAAGTTCAAATCCCAACACTGGCCCGGCAAAATCCGAGTGGGTTTTCTCGGACTCTGATCAGAAGTTAGCAGGGTACCTCCCCACACCGTTATCCATCTCTTCCTTAGTTTATCATCAATATCATTCCTCCTAAAATGACAGTAACCCCTTTAGTTCCAGCAAAACTTCTACAGCTGGGCAGCAGCCAGTCAAACAGATTCCAGGGGCTGGGGATGTAGGCAGCCATATTTTCCAGCCTGAACTTTAACTTTCCCTTAGGGCAGCATTTCTTCTGGTGACTGGATACTGGCAGCTTTTGTGTTCTTCATTAGCCTGCTGATTAACATAGTGCTAGAGAGTTCTCCCCTACCCCTAACTGCTGTTCCAGCACTCCCTGGCAGATCTATTGTGAGAGACCCTAGAGCAGCACTGCAGCATTGTCTGCCTCTTGCTTTTCCTCCCAGCACTTAGAGATCAGGTACATGTGTATTTGCTTTTGAAACAATAGCTACGTATCTAATCCCAAGTTATAAAGCAACCCGGATCGAGCAATAACAACTTTAATGGAATTTTGTGAATGAAATTCCCATGGCAACAGGATGAAAGAGAGTGTCAGGAAATACAACCGATCGCAGCTTTTGATACGTTAGAGGGTTCTAAGCTTGAATAGAAACTAAGCAATAAGCAGCAGAAATCAGCAGGCCTACTGTATTTTTCCTCCTTCAGCATTTGAGAAACAAGGAAAATAAATCCAAAGGCAACCAAACCAGAAGTACAGCATCAGGAAGAAATGACCAGCCTTCCTGGTGTTGCACTACAGACATCTGGCACACCGAGAACTGAATATACCTGATACCAGCTCCCGGCTTTCTATGAAATCTGCTAGCGATTAACATGCAAAGCACTACACTTCTGAAAGGACAATGGTGGGAAGACCTTCCACAAAGCCATCATTTTAAATTCTAAGGCCTGGAAAATTTCAGGCCTCCGGCCACGAACAATGGGGTGAAGGCAAACCCAGCCAAGCTGCAGATCCTGACAAGTTGTACGTACATCACCAGATACGCTTCGGAACTTTTTAGCTGCATCATGTAGACTACGGAAAATATCATCTGTCAGGCAACACGGTCCCTCCCTGGGAGGCATCCTGTTCCAGCCTGCAAGGGATCTCTTCCAGGGAAGCTTCCCTAGGACGGTGCTGCTCTCTCAGGTACGGAGCAGTAACAAATACCATTTCGGAGGCCTCAGGCAACCGGCCGGAATTGCTGCAGCCGGCTCGGAGGCATCACCATGAGCTCTGACAACAGCCCCTTGTCCCCGCTCCGTGGGACACGGCGATGAAATCCCCCGAGCACCACCCCCCAAGCCCTCCACTAACAGCCCCGGCATCTCGCCCGCTCCCTACAGACCTTGGTCGTGCTCCTCGGCTCGCCCGGGCTGGTTGCCCATCTTCGGTGCGTCCCTCGGCTCTTGCCCGGGCTCCTCTAGGCCCCCGGCGCCCCGCTCATGCCGGTGGCGGCGGCGGACCTGCCCCGATCCGCAACTTCAAAAGGGAGCCGTCCCTCGGCTCCTTCCTAGTTCCTGGCCGCAGGAGCAGAGCCTGCTGCTCATGCTGAAGCAGCTGGGGCTCTCCCTCCTAACTCATTACAATATTATGCACCGAAGGCCGGGCCCTGTGGTTAATTAGCTGCCCGACCGCTGGAATAAAAGGCGGGGGGAGAACGGGAGGCAGAAAAGGAGCGAGGGCGCCGAGGAAGGAGGAGACTCCCCGAGCAGGGGAAGCCACCCAGGGGCAGCCAGAGCGAACTGCAGGCGGGTCCAAGAGTGTGTTGTCGAGCTCTGCTGCAGCCAGGAACTGAGCTCCCTACCCCCCCGATAAAACCTGTCTTGGAAACTCGAGCTTCAGAGCCCCAGCGCAGCCGGGGCTGCTGAGGAGTGAACGGCCGGAGAGCTGTTTCTAGCCCTGTACTAGTGAAGCTGAAAACTGAAAACAAAATCCTGAAGCGCAGCTGGGAGGGGAGAAGGGCAGAACAACCCTCAGCGAAGCTAAGAGCGGCCAAATGCCACCGAAGCAAAGAGAAAATTCATTTTGCCCCCAGTTCACAACATCCGAAGCATGGTGACCATGGAGCAAATGGACCCTGCCCGTAGGTCTAAGTGCTCATCAAGTAGAGATAAAGCTTAGGTGTCCAGTTAATAACAGCTCTTAAGTGAGCTGTCACAAGAATTAGGGGATCAAATTCCAGAAACGCTCGGCACCTTCTGAAAATTTAGATACCCAAGAGACCCTGAAGAGGAGATTGAGCTCCTCTGAAAACCTGACCGTGATTGTGAGAGTAAACCCCTTCTGAAAAGTCCTGTCTATCAGATTTGTCCCAATGTTCTCCAGGGCAAGGCTTGAGCATCCCCAGCTCTTCTCAGCCTCAGCTGGTGCTGAGAGTGTAAGCACACTGCAGGATCACCTCCGTATTATAAAAACAACATACAGGGTACACTGAATACTATTAAAACCTAACTCTCTTGAAATAAGGATGTGGTGTTTTATTATGCCTAAAAAACTCCTACAGTGATTTCCAAGATTTTCCTTATACCATTTCACAAGCACTGAAAAAACAACCACCAAACCTGACAGCCACTACTCCAGCTAGAAGCTGCAACCACAAATGTGATCTACATACTGTACCTCCATCATCATTATCTTTGACTGAAACTTGTACTGCAAGAGCAGCTGCAGGAGGCAGCCCTGCCCACAGAGAGTGGCCAACAGCCGGTCGTTGGGAGAAAGAAATCAAGGTGTTACACAGTATAGCAGGGTGAGGTAGTTGTCAGTCTTAAATTTTTCATTGTTCTTGCTCTGACACTTTATAGGCAGCTGTATGGAAACCTTTAGCTTCGTCTGTATTTGGATGACTTTAAACAAAACGCCTGTCTACTTCTACCTTATGACATGCCAAGTATAAAATGCTTTGTTTAATGAATAAGCCGTAAGTTCTATTAAAAAAGGATCATTGATAGTGTGTTTTTTCTAAAAGTCATCTTACGGTCTCAAGTCTTGTATCTTACAGGGATGGGTACTCAGCTTGTCCTTCTCAAAGGTATAAATGTCCTCCAACTGCTGTTGTCACATATCCCCAAGCCAAAGAGATTTTCTTGTTACAGACTCAAGAGTAACTTCTGCTTCTCTTCAACTGGATTCACCTGAGGATTGCACAAGCCAAGATCACCTCTTGGGCTGATAAAACCTGAACACTGAACATTTATTATTTCAACACCTGCTTTCTATTTCTGTAACAAACAGGAATAGTGTAACAGGGCCCCAGTACACCGTGGGGTGCAAACCTGGAGTAATTATAAAATGTAATCACCAAGTCAGAGCAAACACCTGAAATCTCAGCACTATAGAAGAGTCATGACTGGAAGAATGAATCTGTTATTTGACAGTGGCACGAAACATGTCACAACATTCTAACACCACAACAGGGAGAGTGATGTCAGGTGAAAAACTTCTAGCCCAAGTCCGCAGTGCAAGGTAAAGGTAGTAATATTAACACACAGCTGTAGCCCGAGCAGAAGCCATGGATAAGAGATTACTGTTTAGGGAGCTTGCAGCTCAAGCCGAGGAAAAAGAAAGAGGAATAATGGCAAGCAGGACTCCTAGCATAGTAACTAGGTCATAAATTTTGACAGGCACATGGCTAAATCTTTAGGCAACTATGAGTTATCTGAGCATTTCACATCATTTTCCCTTCCTCCTCTAATAAATGTATAAAAATGAATGAACCATTTAATCTCTATAAACAGATTAGCTGGTTTCTTCCTAGGCATGAAGTTTTGCTTAAAACCCTTTGTACTACCCACTTGTAGGATTGCTGATAAAACCCCATGAACCTCCCTTTACTATAGAGTAAGAAGAATTAATTACTCAAGGTGTGACATACATATTACTTTAAACTCACTAATAAAGTGAAAGGACTTGCTTGCAGGGAAAAGAAATCTACAGAGATACGTGTAGCAGGTACAGCTGTAGACTCCAAAGGATTAGGAATGTAACATCTATATTGAAACCCAGAAGAAAGAGCGAATGTATTTTTAACCATGCTAAAACCTACATTTTTGTTGTGAGGATAATTAGTGAGGTCATAGTTACATTCATGGCACAGGATTGCCAACCAGTCTTCCAGGAATCCATCTGAGCTGTAGCTATCAATCTCTCCCCTCTTACTCATGGTATTAAAATCTAATGTAAGCCAAAGGCTGCTGGAAAAAAATAACCCCAAAACAGTGGAAAAAAAATACTACAGGAATGCCAAGCCCTCTCCTGATAGGCATCCTTGTTCCACCAGGCCAGCTTTGTGTTCCTGTCTTTCGCTCCCCGCCATTCTTTAAGTGCAAACACGCAGGCACTCTGCCAAGGCACTCTGGCTGCGATACCTTTAGGCCTAGAGGATTTGTGTTAAGGATCATTTATCTTCAAACCAGCTAAAGGAAAGCTGATAATTAACCTGAGGCAGGTAGTTAATGCAAGCTTGGGGTGGCTTTGCTGAACAACTTCACCAAAGACGCCGGAAAGAAAATGAGAACAAACGGAGAGATGATAGATTCACTGTGTTCCTGGACCATCCAAGCAGGCACCCCTTTCTGTTTAGGTATCTCCAGCAAGGCTTTTGTGGTCATCAGTTTGTTTATAGCTGTATGGGATCTTCCCTATACGTGTTGGCTTGAGCCAATTAACTATCAACAATTTAATGAGTCAAGTCATTACAGCCTAAGATTTAGCATTTCAGTATCCCTACCACACACCGAATCCTCAGAACTGGCTCAGGTCCCAGGGTGCAAAACACGTGCCAACAAAGTCGTTCTCTGGGGAACATACAACAGAGCAAAGGGTCTCTATTTCACAGGCTGTTTTAACAAGAGGTTGCAAGCAAAAAAAAAACCACCTTAGAATGTGTTAATACAGATTCAGTGGAGGAAATGTAAATTTTGCAGTAGATTAGGACAGCAACAAAAGCAAGCAAGGTACAGGCTGCAGACAGTGCTGTCAGCAGAAGTTAATTCTTACTCGTTTAATAATGCAAGATGACTGCAGACAGCCTGTGTGTGAATGCCTCCCACAGAATCTGTTATCCTTAACAGGATCAGGTATCGGAAATCCCAGCAGACAGTCACTAAAACGCATTGCTTTCCATTTCTAGTTATGGAAAAAGGTTCATACAATACAGCCAACAACAGAACAAAAGGGTAGTTTTGTCAGTCGACCTTCACAAGCCACCTTCACAACAAGAATTGAGCATCCACTGATAGATCTCTCTAGTTTGAGGAATCACAGGATCGAGATCTTGAGCCAACAGATACCAGAGTTTAATGGCAAAACCACTGCTTTTTTTTTCCATTAACAAGCTAGGGGGCATCTAGTATGCAGGCTGTTGCAAGAAAAGATCGCTGCAAGAAGAAATAAAAGAAACTTGACAATTAGCTGCCATAAACTGAATCTGGAATGTCAGATTTGATCTACCTCAGTTCCCAAACCTTTACTTTAGAGGTTAGTGGGTGAAATCTTCTGAAGTGATGCCGAAACTTAGTCCGATTACTTGATATCTGCGGAAATCACAGAGGAAGGATTTTGCTAAGTAATGTCAGAGAGGTTAGGGTACAGATTACAGATTGACATTTGCACCAATACATTACAACCAACCATGCAGATGTGTGTGTAGATGTCAATATGCACATCCAGCTACATGCAGAGCTATGGATAGAAATGCAGACATTGTTTTGCATGTTAAATTTCTACCATACACCTTCCCTATTTGAATGACATCTTGACAAAGTGGTTTTTTTTAGTCTTCCTTTCCTCTTTATATCAGCTTGATAAGAAAGAATAATTACGGGAGAGCTGTGCCTTGTACCTGGAAAGGGAAGCAAAACGTAACCAGCTTTCCAGATGAAGTTTTAAACCATATTTATTGTTCCTGGGAAGCCCCAGATGAGATCAGTCATTTGGTTTCTAGTGAAGTGGAACAGAACGTACCAATCTCATTAGTGTCTCTCACACTTGCCTCTATCTTTCACAAGAAAGAGACAGACAGTAACGAGACTGAATGCAAACAGCCTCAACCTTTCTACAAACCTATAGCAGCCCTTTGATGTGACAGATCACAAAACACAGGCCCTGTCAGAGACTGATGCATGGAAAAGTAGAAGGACCCCAAGGTCAGAGAGCTGTCCTTCAAAGAAATCACTTTCCTTTTTCCTGTTCTAATTGGGCTGCAGTAGCACCTTAAGAACTAGACTGCCAACCAGAATTTTTTCAAAATGTTTTTTTAAAGAAAGATTTTATTAAAAAAATACTTTTCTTGAATTTTCTGACTGTGTAAAGGCGGCTTCTGGTCTGGATTAGCTACACATTAATCTGGAGAACCCCACCTTGCCAAGCAGAGAAGTTAGCAGAAAGACACCAGGAAGTCTGAGGGTCCATATATTATTCTCAAATAGAAATCTTGAAATAAGAATTCTATAAACATGCAGGAAACTCTGAAATCTGTGGTCCATGGCAAACAAACAGTGACGGGCAAACAGACTAATGGTATGTGCTCTACTAGAACTGGGCAGGAACTGAAGACGACACACGGGTATTGTTTAGTCAGTGGGACATTAACTGTTACAAATGGGGAAGAATTTGAGTGACAAATCAAGGAAAACTTATCAAAAGAGAGGCCCTCCTTAGTGGAGCTGATCTTATCCAAACCAAGCTGTTCCACAACAGAATAAAATCATCAGGTCCTTCTATAGCCTTCACTGATTACACCAAATTTCTTGGTATTTTTATTTTACTAGTTAATTTTCTAGGTTTATTACAACATCATGCTTTGGGCAGCTTCATTTCTAATGCTGGCAACATTCCACTCTGGGATTAGTAGCTTTTGTCCAGGTAACCCGCAGAGCTCAGAGTCGTGACGCTCGATGCCTAGGAGATAATTGAAACTCTTAATATCTTTGAGTTTGCCTGCTCTATACATCTGCATTAGCACTGTCTCCGAGCATTGATGTTCATCAACTCAGCGGGAATGCACAGAAAGCAACACGCTTTTGTTGCTTTAGCTGAAAACGCGTGTCAATTCTTCATTTCCCTGGTTTATGCTTAAAATTAAATGGCCTTTTCTGATGGCCTACTGTGTTGTCCCGTGCTCCATCCCTCACATTCCTGCTGGCATCTTGGCCTCCAGAGAAAAGACATCCCGTTGTCATTGTGAGAAGGTAGCGCTTCTAACGTGGTTTGAGCTTTAGAGATTCTGAGCTTGTCAGTAAATCACCCAGAATTTCGATAAATATTAAATTAGGTGATTACAGCAGTTACTAACAGTTTCCTACTGCTTTTGAGGCAAATATAACAGGTCTATTTAAATTTAGACTTTACTTAGGAATTAAAAAAAATGATGCAGCAGCCTGAGAAAAATCAAGTACAGCTTTTACTTACACTTCAGAAAGAACTGATAGTTCATACTGAGGCTGGCAGAACTTGATATAAAAAAAAAAAAATCAATATATTTGTGAGAAATGAGGATGCCTGAAGTATTCTGAATGCTTTTGGATTATGTACTCACCACCCAGCTCAGTCACACATCCTGCCTATATCTCTTTTCTAATGTCCGGCATAAGCCTTTTTTTGGTTCCCGTCAAACCTGACAGAAAATAGCTGCTGGCACTGAAATAACATCAAGAAAGCACATGAATGTGATTAAACCAGACAGCCTTGAAGGAAATTTTCAGAAAATGCTTGAACTGAGAGCTTGTAGGGAATGAGTGACAGAACAGAGCAAAGACTGGGAATGGCTTCCAGGATCCACTGAGCACGTAATTTCACCCGTCTAAACCTCCAATTTTCCATTTGCATACCAGTACTACCATGCAATGCTCTTCCTGAGAAGTATATGATCACATAAGAAGCTTTGAAATACTCTGTGAAATTGCTTTATTTAAGGTTATTTGGTTTGCAGACCTTTAAGGATCAGAATCTGAAAAAGTCACTGATTTCCTATAAACCTGGAGAAGAGAGTCTTAGTTTTTCATTAAAATACAAGTTCCTCTATTTAAACATTTTAATATATTTATGATATGGCTTCATAGATTGGATGGCTTTACAAGTGTATGCACCAAAATAAACGTTTTTGAAAATTAGCAAAACCTCCTGTTTTGCAATCTTCCCAGCTCCTTTCATGTCCTGAAAGATTAAGAGCAATACAAGATCTCCGTAAGTTTGGTTTTAACATAAAAACAAACAGCTACTTCAGGGCAGTACATGGAAAGACATAACACTGAATAAGGAAGTCAAATCCAAGGCATTTATTCCTCCCTGAACATCATTTCCCGTTGCTTAGGATTTCAAAACTAAAGCCAAGCATCACAGCACAGAACTTCCAGCCAGAATCTGTCCCCGGTCCCACTTTCTGAACTCCACTTGCCAAGAACGGAGACACGAGATTGGCCTCATCTCCCTTCAAGTCACTTATGATTTACAGCACTAGCTTCCAACAAGGCAGGCAGGAGTTATGTCAGCAAAAGGCTAGAATGAATAACTTCAACTCCACCAAGGGCAGCAGACAAAGCTATTTAAACAAGCAGCCTTGATGTCAATTATTTATTATCCGCAGCATTTGGAACACGTGCTGTCGCTCAAGGTCAACACACAAACGTCAGACAGTCACATTCAGAAGAAATCTGGTTTTGTGGTTTTTTTATTTCTATACCTTGTTTCTTTTAATTTCTCTTGCACAATACTGTAATAACCAAGTACCACCAGAATGTAGCTGGAATTAATGTAATAGAATGTCAGGAAAATAATCAAATCACTGACTTGAATAACAGACAAAGGAAGCCCCATCTAAAAAGCACAGACGAGGAGGTGGGTGGGAAGACATGATGTCTGCAGTTGAGACATGAAAGGAAAATACAGAACTGATGAGGGCAGTGAAAGAAGCCAAAGAAAGTGGTTTCAGAACAAAATAAAGATTTCCACAGCTGGCTATGTACACAAACATCTGCATTTCCCAGCTACAGGGACATTTTCACTTGGATGGGCTCCACAGTTTGCATGGCAGTGTAGCCTCGATCCCAATCAGAGATAACTTGGGATGCCGTTTCAATAAAATATAACAGCTGAAATAATGTTCTCTCCCTTTTCATTTAATGTTCCTAAGAACATGTTGTGCCCTCTGTCATATTTTTAATTTTCCTCTCAGCAACAATATAGCGTTACGCCCATTGACATTTTTTAATAGCGCTGACAATCGAAAAAATAGCCTTTGGTTTTGTAACCTTGCTTGCCAATATCAAGCACCTTTCAGTGGCCACAACAGCAACGCTTATTCTCAGAATACAGCTAGATTTCCAAGCACCCTTTTGGACTATGGAACCACTGTGAGAAGTGAAATATATAAGATATATGTCTTTCTGTATACCTACCTGTAGACAGCCCCTATAAGGCCTGGAATAGTTCTCTCTAGATTCAAAGGAATTTCAGAGTAGCAGCACTTGCATTCTCAGTTTTTATCTATACAACAGACAGCTCCATGCTTGGACTCTTCTCACCCAGCACTAGTATTCCCATTCATACTTCCACAAATACTGATGCAAAGCAATATATGAAGTCAGATCCACTGATGTGATTTAAATTGGCAAAACAATACCCCCATGTAACTTGACCTCCCGAAACCATTTTACCCTCTGTATTTAAAGGAGTCATCATCATAAATCTTACCCCTTCTCCAATCCCGGTTATTATACACGTGTGCAGAAGGGGGCTCTCTATTCCAGTGCTAGTATTTTGTATCTGACATACGTATTCCATCCTGGATTCCCTGCAGCGCTGTTTCCCTGGCTGCATTCCCAGGATCCTGTGCTGCATCATCCCTACAGGTTTTCTTCTCCCTGCGTTACTCTTCCCAAGCATCTTTTGCCAGCGTAATGCCTCTTTACTGGCTGGTGAATCTCAAATGCCTTTGGATAGCACTAGTCACTGTTAAATTTGAGGATTTACACACCAATCAACTGCAGAACAGGATCTGTCTTTGGGTTACTGTGAAACATTTATACATCATTTTCTTTCAAGAGTGAGGGGCAGGATATAAAGATCAATTTATTTATTTTTTTTCTAGAAATCCGTTTCTGATTAGTAAAGTTGTTCTGTTACACCGCTAAATCCTGCAGAGGCTGTGACAAATAGGGAGGTCACGGTCAAATTTAATAGGATCTCACATTCCCTTCGAAATGCCACCAGGGAGCGACACAAAAGCCAGCGTTTGCCGAGCTCCTGGGGCGGGGGAGGAAAGCTGAGCGTCTGCACAGGAGCCCTTGGTATGCAGATGGTGTGGCTGCCTTGAGTAACAGAGCAAGCTGATGGGGGTAATGCTGCGGCAGAAAACAAGCCATCCCACAGTGTGGGAGCACAAGCGATGCACAGAATCGGGGGATGGTTTGGGATGGAAAGGACCTTGAAAGGTCACTTGGTTCACTCCCCCAGGTGAAGATGCCGGGGGCCGGCTCTTTGTTCTCGTCCCTCGGCTGCGTCCCAGCAGCAGCAGCTCGTTCAGTGGAGGCAGCCGAGAGGACGCTGCTGAGATGGAGCGAAGGTGGTAAAAAAAGAAAAATAGAAATAAATGGCGATTCCACTGGATTTAGCGCTCCGCCAGTCCCGCCCCCTGCCGTGCGCCCACAGCGCCCCCGCGTGGCCGGTTCCGAGCGAGGAAAACTGCGAGGATCGTGGAATCACGGGATCGGTTTGGGTGGGAAGGCACCTTTCAAGGTCATTCAGTCCAACCCCCCTGCAGGGAGCAGGGACATCTGCAACCTGAGCAGGTTGCTCAGAGCCCCGGCCCAGCCTCCCCTGGGATGGTTCCAGGGATGGGGCAGCGACCACCTCTCGGGGCAACCTGGGCCAGGCTCTCACCACTCCCAGTGTAAAAAATTTCTCCTTTCTCTCCAGTCTAAATCTCCCTCGTTTAGTTTCAAACCATCACCCCTTGTCCTGTCCCAACAGGCCCTGCTAAAAAGTCTGTCCTCATCTTTCTGATAGGCCCCTTTAAGCCCTGAAAGGCCACAATGAGGTCTCCCTGGAGCCTTCTCCAGGCTGAACAACCTCAACTCTCCTTTCTCCAGCCTTTCTCCATAGATGTGCTCCAGCCCTCTGATCATTTCTGTGGATCTTGGTAATCCCAGCAACACTCGCAGCACATCTCATAAAACAGCCTGTCCTCCAGAATCTTTGTACCTACCTGGGCTGGGCTTCAGTCGACTCTCCGCAAGCTCTGAAATGGCTCCAGTTGTAATGGTTTTCTTCAGCCTAGAGACTCCAGAAGCTGCTGCTGCCCCTGGTTTTGTCAGCATGTCATCGCTGCTCGCCCTCTTCAGCTGCAAAACAGATTTTGTGAGCAACCAGAAGATTAAGACTGTAACTATTCCCATCAAGTTTTTCAAAATACAAGTTTCCTAGGAGAAAATGAATGTTTCCATAAAGTAATCTGAAAGGAATATTGTTTTGAGAACCATACTAAGTAATTCTGTATTTGTTTTGCATTGTAGATATTTGTGAAGTGGGTTAGGAGACACTATTGCTTCAATAGTGAATAAAAATGGGAAATACTGTTCAAATTATCAAATAATTGAAAGACAGGGAGAAAAGAGTTTCCAGGAATAGACGACTGGCAACTCTGGCTTCTCAGATCTTGGTCTGAACAGCATTCACTGTAGAATCCTAGAATTATTTTGGTTGGAAGAGACCTTTAACATAATCAAGCCCAACCATTAACCCAGCACTGTCAGGTCCTGTCTCCTCACTGCTTTACATTTAGTCAGGTCTTTGGGCTTGGGCAGGTAAGTGCCAGTTGCAAAGACTGACACACTGAGCAGGTCAAAGCAGCAGATAACTGGTCCTTAATTTGTCAAAAAAAAGGTCCTAAAAGGATCTGCTGGTTCTTGTCTCTCCACTCAGGACCATGCTGTTTTGCCCCAATGGTGGCCTTAGATCCCCTGAAGAGACATCTGAGCTATTCCGAGAGCAAGCAACTGCCAGTTCCTTCAGTGTTTGTCAAACAGGAGTCGCCAAACTTTGTGGCATCATAAACCAGGTTCTGACACAAACAATGAACATGCTGGAGACCGAGCCAAAAATCATTTAGCTGAGAAGCTCAGGCTGCTACAATAAAACACAAGAGGAGCCAGTGCAAGATCTAATGTAATTACTAATTGGAAATCCCTCAACTTAAACATTATATGACTTCAGCTGATTACCCTTTTTGTGTACTGAAAAGCAGTGAGGAAAGAGGGCTGATGATCTCATGGCTGAACCTAATCCTATTTGTTTTACTAGGGACTGTAGGACTCAGGAGAAAATAAAAAGGCTGTTCACAAGAAAGCATTTTGTTTGTGTGACCACTAAGGAAATCATTCACAGCAAAAAAAATGTGCTGGTTTTCAGAAAAGATAAGCTGCAGAATTCTATAGAAGTCCAGGCAATACAAGCACAATGAATGGAAGTTTCAAGGAGAAGCACTGAAATTATACTGCTTCAACAAGCAGAAGTAGCAATTTATCTCAGAACTTTGGTCCTAACAGCCTGTGTACCTCTAATAACAACCTCTAATTAATTTCAGGAAAAATACTTTAAGCATTTTAAGAGACCAAACCCCTGGAGAGTCTCCCTAGAGCAGTATTTTTCACTGTCCTTTTCAATTTGTGGCCACCTAAACTTTTCAACACATCAAACCCTGCTTCCTTTGAAGTTGTCCAGTGGTACCCAGGGGGTCCATGAACCACAGGCTGAAAACCACTGCTCAGGCTAAATGAAGAGAGCACACATCAAGCATTCTCCCGATTTAGTGGTTCCTAAACATAAAAATCTTAAAGCAAAATGAAACGTCTCAGCTCCAATTCTTTTTCTCTTTCATCTCTTCCTGTGACTCAGAGTTTGTGGTTTCCTGGACCCTGTGAGCACTAAGTTTCAATAGCTGAAGTGCTGATCTGCTTCAGGATACCAAACATCGAACGTTTTGCCCCCGGCAGAGCTTTTATCAGCTCACCCTTAGGAGCAGAACACAACCACCTGACTTTCTGACCTTTCAAGACTTCTATACAGTCTCTCTAAAGTAATTTCTTCCATGTGCCCTCTTTATGGCAACAACTCGGTGCCTTTATCCACCCCTTTTCTTCAAGGAAACCACTTTGATGATCGTGCATTTGCAGATGATCAACAATTTGAAGGTATGAGCTGTAATTAGGGAGAAAACTCTCTACATTTAGCACTATACACAAACTAATTATATCAGATTTCCTGCTTAGTCTCTTCAGCAGCATTCCTTCAGAGATGCACACACTCCAATGAGGAACATAACTTGCCTGGAGCGCTTCACTGAAATATCCCATCACTAAGATGCTCAGAGCATCTAGGAGCCTATAAAGCAAGTAAAGTAAATTAATTCTTCACTCGAGAAACTCAGAGAATTAGTGAAGCGTAGATCTCCTCTCAGTTAAGATGCTGTACCACATGATTTATTGTTTATTAAACTTTGGTACTGGAAACAGTTATAACCAGGAAGCCCATGGTCTATTTTCATCACTGCTCTCTTGGTCTGTATTTGGACAACAAGGTTATTTCTGTTCACTGGTTGCAAAGGTACAGCTGCAGCAGCACTTCAGGTGGATTGCTCTGTTTTCTTCAAAACACTACTTAGAGAGAAGTTTCTGCTGGTTTTGAAATAGACTTGTATTGAAAGATAGGATTCTTAAAATATATTTGTTCCATTGCAAGTAAAATCTTCTGTTAATATAGTTTGCCTTGAAGGAAGAAAGGCACAGATTTTTAGGAATTCTGGAAATTCATTAATAAATCTTTGACAAGTTTCTTAGTTCAACTGATTGTTACACATGTAAAGAAATACATTTCTTTTTCTCCATCTTCAAAGTTCAGGCAATTCCCTCGCACACAGTGTAAGAAAACCCTCTCAAACCTTGTACAGATACAGAGCCTCCCCCACCACATGCAAAACATTTTCAGAAAGGTCCATTAGTCTAACATACAGCACAATTATCATCTCCCTATGCCGCGTTCCAGGACCTTAACCTGGCAGAAGGTTATAATGCTTGATCGGTGCCTCCAGGTTCGTACCTTGCTGAGCCGAGATTCAAAGGCGAGCGAAGTCGAGGACTTGGATGTCTTCATTCCAGTTGAGGTGGCGCAAAGTGGTCTTCCTCTGTCAGTCCCGTGACTCCCTTGCTTTGCCATTACACTCCAAGGCCTGGCAGTGCTCTTCATTTTCTTTGCAAATAACTGGGTCTACAGATGCTTTAAAAAAATTGAAATAAATATTTTGGTATATGTATATATACAAACAGACAAGAATATAAACTGTCAGAGCAACAGAGATATCTGGCATCAGTTTAAAGGGCTGAAAAGTCCACGCTAAACTTCATCCCCTCTCTTATACACAGCAAAACTCAGCCTAGAGAATCCTCCCAGAGCAGGCTGCAGCCACTTATCTTTTTTATATTGACCGGTACCATGGAACACCAGAGAAGGAACACTGACTTTTGCTGGGATTGTGGCTCTCTGAACCACTGCAGAACACCTGCAAATGCTGAAGCACAAGGAAAGGGTAACTGAGAACAACAAAGTCCACAGCAACTGAAGACAACCTTGGGATTAAAAGAAAACTACTAATTCTCTTACTGTCAGATCCAGCATCTTCAGCTGAAATAATACTTTTAAAAAAGTCCCATGAGAAGCAAGTTTCCTCAGTGGTACGGAAAATATGGTTATCTTTAACTTACCAGTCTCCTACAGAAGCAGCAGTTGATGTTGCCACAGTGATAAAAAAGTTTCATAATACCAAGGTTTACAAAACATGGTAAAAAATATCAACTTCCTTGCAAACAAAAATCCAGATCCACTATTCCTCAGAGATAATCTTATGAAAGAGAAATCCTGCCAGAAATCAGTAAATAGACATGAATTCTTTTTTTTTTGATACAGCTGAACAAATGTAACGTGCCATCAAGAACAACTAGCCCGTTTTTCTCAGCAGGTAGCCAGCTGCTGATGAAATCGCTGGCTCAATTCTCATAGAATTAAAGCCATAAATTTTCACCAGCCATTGCCTAATCCAAACCAGGAGCAGAACAAAATTATTAGTTGGATTTTTTTTTTTCTTTTGAAGTCCCACCAACCTGCTGAGTTGGCAATGGGAGGGATGGGAGATTGCCCGATACCTCCTCCGCTTCAGATACAAGCAACATTTTTCTTCTGCAGCTTCATTTTCTGAAACAGAGACAGGATGTCGCTGCCTCTCAGCCTTGTGTAGGCAGAAGCTAACTGGCTGCTTCTCTGTTAAACTGGTGACCAAAAACTGCACAAAGAGATCAGCCTGGAGTCTCAGTTAGGGGAAAGGGCTCACACACCCTGTTTATCACACAGGACTCCAGCTGCAGCAGCGGGAACTCGGACAGCCGCTCTTTGACAGAGATGGCGAAACTATTTCTTCCTGGCAAAGTCACTAGAAGGGCTTCGGTCACATTTTGTATCTTGTAATTTGCTTTATACTTCATTTCCCATTCACAAAGAACAGTCACTGAACTCATGGGAAACAAGCCTGGTGGGGGGCGAGTTGTGTTTGACACTGACAGCACCTCCCAAGCACCACGATGGTCTATTTAAGGAGCGCTTCGCTGCGCAGAGGCAGGAGGGAATGTCAAATGCTCTGCTGCTGTCTTAGGGAGAACAAAGCCAGCAAGTGGCATTTCCTCTATTTATCCTTGGTGCCTCTTGCAGGGAGGGCCAACTCCTTTCTCCACAGCTCTAACCTGTCAGCTCCTAAATAAAGAAATTTTTAAAAAGTAATTGTGATTATTACTAAGAATAGTCATTGCTCCATTAAAATTCTTAACACCTACAGCACAGAGCCATCAACTGAGCTCATTAGAGGAGAAAGCAGAGTAGTCTTTGTTGATGCTGCTGATCACTTGGCCCCTGTTTGAAATACATAAGCTTCATTACAATAGATAATCACGTTTATCATTCCCATAGGTCATGATCTACCTTAGCAAGCTTTGGGGCTTTACATTTTGAAAAAAATCTGTCTTTTAATAAGCATACCATTCCCTGTATTTCTCTGGGTGAACAAACAACTCCACATGCAAACTGCCTTCCTGATTACATCTCCAAATTATGCAGATCTGGGTTTTTGCAGAGCCGGCGGTTGCACATGCATTTTGCTTTATTATATCCTCTGGATTTCTTCATAACTGTATTCCATGCTTTCCTGCCTTAAGCTGCACAGATACTTTCAGGATATCCTAAAGAATTTAATTTTGAGCCATCCACAACATTTGAAAGTTGCAGTGGAGTGATACACTTGTTAGACCAGGATGTTACCAGTAAAAGGAAGAGGTACTTAGGAAAAACAAACAAACCAACAAACCACAACAAGAAATCCAGCCAGTAACCTGAGGCAGACTGGCTGCTTCATGTCATGATAGCTGAATTCTGTGCCATGTGGATTTAATAATATCTTGCTACACCTAGCAGATGAAACTAAAGCTGAGGAAAATATATTTGGATTTATTAGTGCTTATTAGTTTTCCATGTATTTATTAGTGTTTGTAAAAGATGAAGGTAAGGCTCCTCAAGTTTTTGGCTAACCTGAATCTGCGCTGTAGATAAAGACTTCAGTCTCTGAAGTGGGATCTCAGCACTTCCCACAAGCCTTATATGTACTTCAAAGAATAAAGTCAGGTTGCACACATCTTAAGCTGCTTTCATTTCTAGGTAGGTGACATACATTTCAGTTATTAGAAGCACTGCTTCAGGAGTACTAAATAAAACTACTTCCAAAAAGAAGTCCTGCCGTCCTTTGAGAGCAGGAAATCCATTCTCAGAGTCAACATCAGTTTTGACTCTCCTCCAAATTGAAATTATTGCATTACAGGAAAACAGACAAAAAACTTCATGGAAGTTCTGGGCAATGGGAAACCCAGAAGTTCAGTATCATGAAGTGGCTCCTGGACTGAGGTTGGCAGGTAGCAGTGAACTGGCAACCACATGACTAACTTTGATCTATCAAAGGCCACAGCCTGTTTGCATTCAAAAACCCTAACATTAGCAAAGAGGTTTCTCTAATCCTGGTGTAGAAACAGTACATATCAGGAGAGCTTGTAATAGACTGTATTAAAATCATCATAAACAGCTTTTATCTACTTGTCTTTTTTAATAGATGGAACAACTAAAAGCCAACATAACTTTTAAATCTGGAAAGATTTAAAAAACACCTGAATTTACATCTCTATTCCAAATCTTACACAAGGCAGCAGCTTTTCAGAGCGGTGCAACAACTAAATGGCAGCCTCTGCTTCCTCAGAGTGATTTTCAAGGTAAGGTTGGCAGCAGCAGCTTGCAGAGATTGTCCTCCTGAGCCTACAGAAATGACTTTGAAAGGAGCCAGCCATGGACATAACTTACCCCTGAATGAGAGCTTAGTTAGTGGTGATCCCATTCCCAACCACTGCTGGATGGATCTTGGAAGACAGTCCCTTTCATAAGTCAGGACAGAGGTAGGACATATATTCATCATTTAGTGTGACAGGATAGCGTTCAACACCCTTTTACAAAAAACTTTCCAAGCCTTGTGTATCTACAGAAGCACCTGTGAAACTGCCACCAGGTAATGGCTCTCAGCAGCTTTCAAATATATTGGTAGAAGGATGTATTTTAACTAAATATCAGCATTTCCTTCCAAAAGGGACCACAGAGAGATTATGCCTTGATCTCTCAGCTACCCATAGAGAACTCTGAAAGAGAAGCAGCTTTCCACATGAGATGCAACCAAGTCGCTTTTGCAAACACGACGACAGAAAAAAAATTAAATAATAAAACCCCCACTTGTTTTATGCCCATTATGTCTCAATATGTTTCAGATGAGACATGCTTCTGCTCACTCTCCCGGAAGATGACTCACTTGAAGCAATGCCTGGGGCTCTACGATTCTATTTTTCACTTCTTTCTTCACATTTCACAAGGAACTTTCCTTGGGAAGCAAACAGAACGCTGCCATCCCGAGATTCAAAGCCTTTCTCTGGAATCAGCCACAATTAAACCCCTGTAGCGTGCTCTGCTTGGAGCTGTACTCTAAATTAAATAGTCACAGAAGGGTTTGGTTTACAAGGGGCCTTTAAGGGTCATCTAGTCCAGCTTCCCTGCAGTGAGCAGGGACATCTGCAACTACAGCAGGCTGCTCAGAGTTCCATGTAGATACTGAAGATAAGAAGCAGCTCCATCTTGAAATAAATGGGGGTTCCTGCCAACAGTAGGTTGCTTGAGAGCAGCACAATCAGTTCTGTTGCCAGTCATTTCCAAACTGTAGGGGTTTGGGATTTTTTGTTTGTTTTTAAAATATGTGACACTCAGAAGTGCTGGTGTCGGAAGATCTCTCTCCTCTGAAACAGGTGCTGCAAAGGAGATAATTGCAGGGTTTATAAAAATATAAAGGTGGTCCTGACAGAGCTTTTTCTCTCAGTCATCCTCAGAACTCCCTGCAGGCACCAGTCTTTACAAATTCAGGCCATGCTATGTAGTTCACCCTTTGTCACTGGTATTTTTAAAGGATACTTGGAAAATTTTCATGTGGGTTATTTTTTTCAGTGGAAAGACAACCCGCTTTACTTGTAATTGTACTGCTTTATTAAAGACTGAGAACCTAGACAATTCTTTAGTCAGTCACACACATTTATTAATAAAAGTCTTTAGAACCAGCCTGGAATTATTCCCATTTTATAGCTAGAAAAACTGGATTAAGAATTTATCCTAACTCTCACAGGCCACCAGCAGAAAGAATGCTACATCTCTTGGATCTTAAGGCCTGGCTCTCCATCAAAGGAGTCATTCCCCAGTCCTGTAGAGCCAACTTCCACGAAACACATTCTGCTGGCTGTTCAAGGTTGTTTTACTCTGAACACCTAAAAAGAATAGATAGGTTGAGCTGAGGGATGACAAGCTATATTATTTTACAGCCCAGAAAGCTAGCAGTTACACTACTAAGTAAGTACAGATCATTAGTATAACTGCAGAAATTAAATTACGTTGGAAAATCCCTGCTTGGGGGCTGGAGATGCACGTTATCTGTCTGCACTTTATGTACTTTACACCATTTTGGATTTGCTGCTCGTGTCTGTGTGATGCCAGTCGCTCAACAGGACACTCAAAGCAGAGTCATTCAGGTTGCTTTGGCAAAAAGAGTGGGGGGAAAAAAGGAATTATGAAAACTCATTACTGGATCTGGAGAGTAACGCACTAGATGGCAGGTTCTGAGAGCTGTGAAAGTCCAGCAGATCTCTGGAAAACGAGGTCAGAAGCACCAGCTTTGCAGAGAGGACCCTCAAAGGACACAAGTCGGTGACATCGGTGGGTGAAACCCCACAGTCCCCAGGTGCCATTTTCCTCTGATTCAATTACTTTTCATTACAGCAAGAGATCAGACTATTTCAGAACCTTTATTATACATTCTCAAGAAATCCAAGCACAATTCTCCTCTTTTTTTAGCATGTAAAAATCTGCATCATGCTCATATTATTTTCTTTCCAACCTAATCAATCTCTGCTATTTTCAGACAAACTATCAGCTGGAACACAGAAATATCCAACAAGATCAGTAAACTATAAAGCATTTTCTAGTAGCATGTAGGAAGCTCTATGGCAGGATAGCCAGCTGGGCTAAAATAGAATTCCTTTCTGCCTTGCACATCAATTCACTTCAAACAACAATTTCTAGGCTTGACAGATGCTTCCATATGACTCATCTTGATTTCTTAGCTGATTATCAGGAATCAAGCCAGGGTCTCAAAGCAGGGAAGCTGATAGCCCAATACAGCAATTGGTAACTTGGAGATAGATGGCACAGAAACAGATTGAAAATAAGACCGGGCTAAGAATTAAAACCAAATTGTTTACTCTCTTTTGGTCATTTTTAGCAACTTTCCTTCAGCATCTGCTTCTTTCAGCTCAGAATGTAGTCTTTCTGTATCGACCACATCCATCCTCTCTTTTCTCCAGTTTCTGTTACCTTGGTTTTAGTGTCTTTGAGGATCTCAACGCAACCTTTCACCAATACGTCTCCAAGTGGAGACAATTGCTGGATTATTGGTGGTACAAGGCTTAGCTTTCATTACATTTAGTTTTAAATGCCCACCAGAAAGAAAAAAAAGAATAATCACAAGTCAGACCACTTTCTTCCACCCAAACACAACTCAAAGGAACCGACAAGATACGTCCATTTCCCAAAACATCATCTCTAAGGCTCTCACTTTTGCTGGCCAAAGAAAGAGAATTAATTATAAATAAACCTGATCCAAAACACTGAGCAGCAGTTCTCTCTGGTCTACCTCAGCAGACTTGCTTTTCAATCCCATTTGCAGCTAAATTTTCATATTTTGCTGGTAGAGTACCAGGAGACAAGACATCACTTGGAAATTTTCATGTCCAAACTGCATGTTATAGCAGGGCAAATTCTGCTGGGTTTATGCATGCCTCAAGCAAAGGTGGGTTCAGTCATTTGGGTTTTGTTTTGGTTTTTTTAACATTCAAGAGTGGAGAAAAATCTACTATAATAATACAGCCAGGCAGTTATAGAATCCAGGTGCTTTTGCAAGGAGTTAAAAATATTGATAAAGGTACTGAAAGATTACAAGGATGGCTAAACTACATCAGAAGCGACCTAGGTGTGGACAGTTCCAGCCAGCCACAAATGACAGGTTTCTGGCCATCAGCTCAGCTTCCGAAAGCATCCCAACAAGACTGCCAGAGTCCAGGCCAGCAACTGCAAAATTCCATGTCTTAACATTGCCCAAAATAAAATCCTCTTCCCACAGCAACCATTAGGGTCACTGATGACTTTTCCAGGCAGGGACAGATGAGAACAGTGCAAAACCTCCTGCCTACCCTCCTCCACAGAAGTTCTCCCTGGAGTTTTGGATTTGTCAATCTTTTATTCTTAGTTAGAACCCACGGAAAAAAAAAATAATGCTGTAGTTACAACAAAATTCTCATGTGCACATACAAAGGATTTATTTAGCTGTATTTCTGTTGTCCTTGCTCCATATTACTGGCCATTTATTAGACAGGAAATTATGGATAACTTTGTTTCTCTAGACAAAATATTCAGAATCACCAACCAGCATAGTGACTGATCAGTGAAAATCAAGTGAAAGCTGTATGTTGAAACATCTGGCAATATGTTCCTCCTGTAATTTAAGTGATGCTTTTTGTACATGGCTCTTCAATCTCCTCCTCCTCCCTCCTCACACTGATTATCTAACCAGCCACCGCTACACATCTCAGAAGAGAAACTCCGCTACCTCCCTATGACCCCTGATCTTACAAAGAAGGGGCTAGGGAAACAAAAATCCCAAGCTATCTGTAATTTTCACCTACCAGCTGGGTGGTGCGATACCTGAAGCAGCCACGAAGCACCGCTCCATGCTGGCTACCAGTAACCGTCCACCACGCTCCTCCGGTTTAAGTAGATGCACTTTCTTGGTGAGGTTAAAAGGATGAAAGACTGATACGATCTTTCAGTAACTCCAGGACAGAGTTGTAGACTTAAATGTGGCAATTCTGCATCACCTTCGTGGCATTACTGATGGATCCACACAAGATAAAAAACCATACTCCGAAGGGCAGGGTGGCAACGTGCATTTGTAGGGAGCCAGGCAGGGGTGGCACATTCACGTGCCGGGAGAGCATACACGAAAGCACACAGTGGCAGAAGGCATACCTACAAGTTATGCCAATAAATCCCAGATTTTATGAAGTCACATCAAAACTACATCTAGGAAGTGATTCCGCACTGCAGAATTTGGAGAACTCATTTTTAGAAGTTGTGGTTCCCTCATTACTTCAATGTATGGTAAGCAGGGAAAGTCTACCAGGTTACGCAGCGCTAACATCCACTCTTCGGAGACATGAATCAAAGGAGAGATTCAGGAAGGGTAAAAACAATGCATTGATCCCAAATTTTCTTTTTGAAGTTACAGCCATATTATATGATCACAAAGCATTAGGTCACTCTGGGCTTTCCCCAATATGACTCTGTCCTAAATAGATGGGTTTAATTTATGTCCAGTGTATTGCATCTTGAGAACAAAAATGTTTTAGAACCATTTCAAGGTAGCTACTGCTCATTAATCCAGGTTCTTTGAACTACTGTCCCTGGGAATACAGCACAAAGCAAGTGACACATACGGGGAACACTTCATGTTTTGCCAACCCGCAAGAAAAGGTTTCATTTTAGATAGAGCAAGAGCTACGTAATTGCTAAAGAAATTAAGAATAATTACAAGTGGTTTGCCTGATAATTACCTGGCATTACATTTTCTGTAGCACAGGGGGTAGGACAGCTACAGGAAAGAGTAGGAACGGTGGTGGTTTTTGGACTGGCAGACAGAGACAGGCAGCGTGTGGCTACATGGTCATCCTGACTGGTACCGCCACACACACTGGCAGGTTCCCTGTCCCCTCAAAGCACAGAGGGACACTGTCACAGTCAATGTGCTGGTTTGGGATTCCACCCGAGTCTATCCTCAGCTCCAGCACGGATTTATTGTACTACCTCAGTCAAGTCTTCTTTCTATACCTTAGTTTTTCCATTTAGAAAAATGGGATCATAGTTGTTCACTAAACAGCCTTTTTTCATGATGATATTCTCACTCATGTGCCTTGGAAAGGAACCCCACAGGAAAAAAAAATAGTAAAAATGAGATAAATCAACATCTGTCACAGTGTATAAGTGAGCAGCCACATGCTGGGATGTTTCTCCAACTCCCATTTTCCATCCAACACAAAGCAGAGAAGTAAGGGATAGCTTCTAGATCTCAATTAAGGAGATAATTATCTTCCATTCGAGTGCAGAATAGATCACTTCAAGGTAATAAACTGGCAACTCCTGGACATTTATATGGACAGCATGAACTTCTAATAGAAAGGGTTCTTTGCAATGATGAGGACAGGACTCCAGAACCGCAGGAGAAACTAGAGGACTTCTGCATTTAAAAAACACTGACATCAAACAGGAACAGAACAGATTCAGACAACAGTATCAACTGTTTGCAACTGTGGCTTAGGGGACCACTGAGGGACTGACAGACCCACCTTGGTGGGCTACAGCATGAAACTAAATTGGTTTGGAACTGCACTAGAAAGGGGAGAGGTACCACTTACATGTGTGCACGCTCAGAGGGGGCATTCTTGTGTTACTGAGCTGTCAGATGGTGCAAAGAACGCTATTTCAGCAAATCAAATATCCTCCCTCCTGCTGAGCTCTCAGGGGCAGAGAGCACTCGAGAAACGGTGGAAGAGGAACGTGCAAGACAGTCCCCTTTTGGAGGTGAGAGGAAGGATCCGTAGGGGACACCTAGGACTCAGACTGTGTACAAAAGAACGGAGTAGAGAATCCCTGTTTTCAAACCAGTTCTACCAGTAATCCTTTTGTGCTACACATACAGGACTTAATTAACAGCTCTACACCTTCACCATATTACATGCTCATAAATGCTCTTCTTATTTCTATTGTTATTGTGCTCACGCTTCAGTCCACAGTACAATTCTAAGGACAACTGCTCAACTGGGGCAATTCAAGGGTCCTGCTGAGAACCCCAACAGCTCTTTGCTGCGGTGTCGTAAGAGGGGACCCATCTGGTGTGCTCCCCAACGCTTTCGCTGAGCCCCCGCAGAGCTGCTAGCTGCCAAACCTCTCTGCTTAGCAGCTTCTTCCTTTCTGCCCTTTCTTGACTGGACTATAAGAACATGCAGGAGCAGAGCACAGTCTGCTTGTCCTCCTGCTGCATTTAGCTGTTGGAGCACAACCTCAAATTGTCAAGAAAAAAAAGCAGAAACAGGCACAGAAACAGATTCAACCCTTCTGTCACTAAATCTGGGCAGCTAAGCTGGAGAAAAATACAGCAGCCACCTCTTACTCACATGGTGGGATGATTTTTTGTTGTTGTAATGGTTTTCAGACCACCCCCCCTTGCCCATTTTCAGCTAACAGATTTACTTGCCCTGTACATTCCTCGTTTCGTGCAATTTAGTTTTAGAGTGAGACACTACAAAAAAAGTGCTGCTAGGCAAAGCAGGTCCTTTTACACTAAGAACACAGAACACATTGCTGATCCTAGAACTCATCTAGAAACAATACAGTTCCCACCTTAAAAAATAAAAACATTAAAATACTTACAGTAAAAGCTTGTCCTCCTTTCTGCATTAAGGAGAGAACGGTCTCCCACTAGCTTCTGACAGCATGTGCAAGCCAGACTGAAAATTCAGGGCTTGAGTGCTTCCCTGAGAGGAAAACCACATCGCAGCGAGACACAGAGAGCTGCTTGAGAAATGATTCACATACGGAAGCGAGCCGGCTTCACCAGCGCTTTGGCATTCGGCGCACACACGCACACACAGATGCACACTTGCTTACTCAGGGGAATGAGAAATATTGTATTTTCATCAAAGCCAGAAGGATTTAGGCAAGAAAGGCATTTGTAGCCCACCTCCAAAAGACTGAGGTGCTTCGATCTGTCGAGCGGAGGAGTTTCTCTTGGCACCCCGTGAGTCCCACCAGCAGAACTGGACACTGGGCAGAGAACAGAAACCCCAGACCAGTCCGTAGGATCCGATGGCGTAAAACCACACGGCCCACTCAATCGAGGAAGGCAAGGAGGTGGCCATAGAAAGAAGGCATTTTTCAGAGGAAACCACAGAAGCAGCTTTCAGAAGCTTTTCTATTCCACACTAATCATTCATCTCTCTCCCAGTGTGCCAGCAACCACTGCCAGGACACCTTATGACATTTCCTGTGCCTCCATCATTGCTTCAAAAACAAAAAAGTGGAAAAATTGTGTGCGTACAGGAAGGGAAGACACATTAAGACAGAGGCTTTTACACAAGAAGTAGCTAGAATCTGTCCTGAGTGACTTCTCCTGTCTAACAAGAAGTGTCAAGCTGTTCTTTATTTAAAAGAGCAAACAAGGGACAAAAGTGAGCAGTGCTCAAGAATGTTCCTCTTTCTTCAGCTTTCTGAAGAAAATTTAGTGTCTGAAAAAGAGGAAGAAACAGAGTTAAAACAGGCAAAGACAGCATCAAGTTGAAGGAAATGAAGGGGATGCAAAGAGAAGTCAAATTCAAATCTAAATTTCAAACACAGAAACCCAAGGTGTTTAGAAGCGGGCTTTTTGTTCAACTTTGTCCAGAGAAGGGGCTGTTCACCCTCCCACGTCTCCAACATTCACACTGTGACTACAGATCAGGAATTCTCTCCTGAACTGCAGAGAGGGATCCTCTCCCAGCAGTGTGAGCCTAGAGTATAAGCAATACTGATGCTACACCAGTGGTCTCAATGGAGAGAGAGGCAAGACTTAAAGTGAGCCTAAAAAGTTGCTGCACCTGGATAGTGGAACCTTTCTGCACCCTCTTGAACTCCTTACTCAGGTGTCAAAGGGGCTTAAAGGAAGCTGATGTGACACCAAGTGTAAAGGTACATTTTGGTTCAGTGTTGGCACCACTGCTCTTATCACAGAGTAACCAAATCTTAAGACACAGACCGAGCCCAAGCCAAATCCCTTCTGAAGGTTATGGATCTGGGATCCAACTTTCTTGCGATATTCCTAAGAGTGAGGAACTCCTGCCTGCAGATCTTAAAACACCAGCACAAGACAAAGACCACGCCATGACTCATTTAGCATGTGACCACGGTCTATGTTTGGCAGGTTCCAAACACACATGATTAGTTACAAGTCCCATTCTGTATTTTTAGCCATCTAGCACATAGAGGTTTTGAGATTATTCAGAGCTCAGATAAGGCAGCAGTACTTTCTGTCATTCATATTAACCAAGCTCTTGGAGATACCATCATCTACGTGCCCTGGGTGTCTCCTCCCCGAGGAAGTGACACCACGTTCAGTGCTGCATGCACAGGCAACGAGGTCACTTTGGTACCCAGCAGAGGAACCGCAAGTCGCTCTCTCAGCTTTGATTAGGGAACCATCTTCAAAACTGAGAGGATACAGCTAAAGAAGACTGGCTTGGAAGCAAATGACTTCAGGTTTCTGGCCCCAAACTCATAAATGAGAGGGACACCAGTTGCATACACCTCGCTGAAAAGCTTCTTTGACAAAAACAAGCCCCCTTTTTGAGGTGGAGCAGCACGCTGCCTCTCTGCCATTGCTGGTGAGTTCCTATGGGCTCAGTGGGAGAGCAGCGTTGTCAGCTCAGCAGGTTTTCCTAAAGAACTGAAATGAGGGGAGTGGGGAGAGGAGATGAGCTACTTTATTTCAGTCGCAAAGATATATTTAGCTTTGATAAATATAACTGGAGCAAAACCTAAAAATGAAAATGCTTGGATGTAAGGAGACAGTCGCAGCATTTACATGCTTCAGCTGGGGTAGACGGGCTGGAACAGTTGTGTACGATTTCCCCAAACCCAACAAGACCAGACAGCACATTTGTTTATTTAGAGGTTTTCTGGTAGCAATTACTGCTATAATTATCTGATCTCTTTACTTACACCCAAGAATTAACCAGCACAAAACCTTCTGAATTGAAAAATTGCTTTTCTGTTTAATGAACAAAGAGCCCCGAAACAGACAGCTACAATGAGTTGGTTCTGGTCATAAAGAAAGCCTGTGGTCTGTCCTGGGCCTTAATCATAATTACTTTCACACAGCCAGGATGAGAAAACAATTTCAAGTAGCGATATAAATTTTCTTTCAAGTTCTCACTCAGCCAGGTTCTCACCCAGTTGGCAAATTTGGTTGACAGACAAAATAACAGTGAGCATATTGCTCGCAGGCTGCTCAATCCACTAGCTCTCATGACTCTGCAACAAGAGAATAAAACCAAACCCCACTATCAATACATCTTTAAAATACTGCATTTGAGGAATTTAAATGCTTTATGGTGCAGCTTGTGCTGCCTGTGCAATTTTACAAGAACAAATATGGATGAGACAACTTAATGGAACGGGCAAAGGGAAGAATTTCTGGTGGCACAGCGCATTTGAGAAGCAAATGCACAGAAAAAGCTTGGAAAAAAGGCACGCACAAGGAACAAGACCTAAAATATCTTTGCATTTACAGATATTTATGCTATATTTTACTGCTTTTGTGCACGCAACAATCTTAATTACAAAGGAGAGAAACTCCATAAACAAGGCTATGATGTTGGTAAGTGTCTTTTTAAAGCAAGCCTCTAATTCAGTCATAAGGTTTGGAACAGGACCGTCTGGAGTTCTAAAACCAAAAGTGACTACAAAGGAAAGTCGACATCAGACAGTGGGTGTTAGTGGAGTAAGGCCACGGCTCTGGGACAGCATTTACTCCATCCTTTCTTCCTTTCCGTACATAACCGATACAAACTTCATTTTCTCAGTTCCACTACAGATGTCAGGGAGCTCAAGAGGCGAGCGGACATTTGCAGAATGACTCATGGGCACCCCTTTCCATTTCCACAAACACAACTGCTCTTCAGTTAACAAGGATGATGCTGATCAAGTGGGTGGATATAAAGAGAGAACTCCAGCAACTGCTGCCAAAAAGGCTCCGCCAGGGCGAGAAAGCCGTGTGTGCCGGTTTGGAGGACTACATTTTTTAAAATTATTTTTATTTTTCCCCCCTGTTTAAGAGACTATGATACAGTTCTGTGTTCCAACTCATACACCTGAGGAGCTCAGCCTGTGACAGCTCCCAGCTTTGACCTGCAACTAGAGAAAGTATTTGTTGTTGGAAGAGACTAGAATTATTAAATCTGGAAGAAAGACAGATATGTTTTATGGAACATGGAGTGCTATAAGAGACCAGAAAAACAGCTTCCTCTGGCGTCTATTGCCAAAATTTCAGAAGACCAGACAACAACTTGAAAATTTCCAAGGGAACAGCCACTAAGTAAGACAAAAATAGAATTAGGAAACTGCCTGTTTCAAAAGTCTGTAAGAGGCACTAGCATTTTTCAGCATTTCTGTCATTTCCAAACACAACACTGAAGATTTAACAGATAATTATCTACCAAAACAAAGAGACCAATACACAAAAAAGGCAAAATGAGGATGGAAATCTATGTGGTGAAGGAATATTCATTTTATTTCATATAATTATAAGTCTCTGATCACTTTTGCACACATTTACCCAAAGTTTCTTTTTCTCTGCCATTTTCAAATGTCTGCGCTTTCTTCGGCATCAGAGACACGACAACAAACCAAGGACAGCTTTACTGCAGTCACCCTGCTATAAAAAAAAAGCAGATAAATCTAAATATGTGAAGAAGGCAACACTCAGAGCTCTTCCCTGAAAGAAGATAGGTAAAAAACCCACTGAAAGTCTTAATTCTTTTTTTTTTCTATTTCAATGACTAAATGAAAGACTTGGGGGAAAGGGAGTATCTCTGTTATTCCTCACTGTTAGTTTTCTGAGATAGAGGTTATAATGTGGC
Organism: Baryphthengus martii; assembly: GCA_013396935.1. Taxonomy (NCBI): domain Eukaryota; kingdom Metazoa; phylum Chordata; class Aves; order Coraciiformes; family Momotidae; genus Baryphthengus; species Baryphthengus martii. The sequence goes on along the minus strand of VWZK01010035.1, from coordinate 169,912 downwards.
ATTCATTAACAATTCATAGAAAATTACCATATTCAAGTAGCACAGCAAGTTTTTACTACCTACACAGGCAAAATATTGTACAGCCCTACTTGCTGCCTTTGCTTATTGTCCAAGAGGGATCCACATGCTGGAAAAAAAAACCAAACAACTTGCATTTTATCACCTAACGGGAAAAGAATTCCAACAGGTATCCATTAAACCCACTAAGGAGCCTCGATTAGAACACTACTTCATTACATTTTTGCTGATCACAGAGAATGAGGAGCAGCGCAGGAGAATTAAGGACTGGAGAAGATGTGTGCTGGAGGCTGCCTCAGAATTAAAAATCCCCAGCGGGCCGGTGCAGGAATGCCTCACTTTGAACTCTCTGGTAGGTTTACAGGGTGATACAAATAAAAGACCTGAGCTGTTGTTAACTTGGTTTCAGAGGGACTTGCACAGGAGCTGCTGACAGCCCCTGAATAGAAGCAGAACTGCGGGGTTTGCCTCGATGCACAGGGTTCATCACGGGGAGCCCGGCAGCAACAAAAACTAGGACGAATTAACAGGGGAAACTGATGAAGCACAAGGAGTTCAAGTCCCAGAAGACAAACAGGCCCTCTAATGTAGATCAGGAGTTCAAAAAAAAAAAAACAGTTATCCATAAGGTTTGATTCCCCCGAGAGCAATGGCTTAGAGTTTCTATCTTGTTTTTACTCTCTGCATCTTTTACGGATGACTTGAACGAAATCAGCTCATCAGTGCAGCAGCTTAATAACTGTTCACAGGTAAGGAAGCAAAAGCACCTAAATTACTGACAAACTAGCTGAAATGCCCATTGACTGCAGCTCCCAGGTCATAAATCAGCAATTTTGCAAGAGACCTGCGTGTTTTTCTACATGGGCACCTAGAATCAAAGCATAAAAGCTCGGCTTTGGTGATGAAATCAAATCCAAAAAAAAAAAAAAGGGGGAGAATAAAGTCCTGCAGTCTCTTGCTTCCAGATAGCCTATATGAGCAAACGTGTTGGCTGCTGCTTAAACTTTTAAATCAACTTAGTGCACTTGAGATATTTAACCATGCAGCTGAAATTGGAAGTACTCAAACACCGAGATCCTCCCGGTATTAAAAGAATAACTACTAAGAAACATGCAGTGGTATAATGCAAGCAAATTCCACTCTCAGATCCAGGTTCTGCTTTCAAGATTTCTTATGATAATTATTCCCTTGGATTTCTTCGTTAATAATCATAATTACTTCAGATTTTAAACCCTCAGTCCATATCTGGCACACAATAATAATAATCAATTACGAGCAAAAAAGATCTTCCTACGTGGATCACGTTGCCTGGGAGGCAGGTAAGGACAAAGAGCAGCACTTTATCGGCAGGAACTCATCCTGCAAGGACTCGCTGTACCGCAGAGGTGCACAGGAGCACTCGCTCTGGCTCTGTCCCTGCAGTTGTCACACACAAAGTGAATGCAAAAAGGCCCATAAATTCAGGCTCCCATTTGCTGGTCCAGCCCAGCTACAGTGAACAGCCCATCACACAAATGGAAGCCTCTCCTACCAAAAGGTAGAAGCTTAAATGCCAAAACCCAGCAGGCACGGCTAATGAAGTGGGAGAGCGGCAGAAACAGGTACTCAGCTTTCCAAGTTTCTATAAAAGCAAGTGATAATTTAAAATCTCCAATAGATAGTAAAATGGGAGAGTAATGAAGCATGAGAACAGATTGCATGAAAAGGAGGAAATATCCTATGGAGTTTGTGACCTGTTTACCATAAATAAATTTTAAAAAAGAAGCCAAACCAAACCCTTGAGGTGACTGAGTTCGCGTGAGGGGCATTAGTGAACCTGTCATGTGGAGAAGGCTGGAGAAACAACTGTCATCACAGAGCAAGAGAGGATTGATTGGCCAGGCAACGGGAAAAAAAGCAGTTGTGAGAGAAGGAAAGGGGGAGGTTAGGAAACCCTGGACAGCAGGAAAGTCACTCTGGATATCACCCAGCTGACACTGCTAGCCTGCTACACGGCAGCTGAAGGCCTGGAGCAAACACATCGTGGTTTGGGAATACAGAGAAGCGAGGAGAGCACACACAAGCTAGCTTCATTTTTTTTCTACTCCACACTGAATCACTCAGAACTCTGCCTGTTCCTGTGGCAAGAGGAATATCACTATTTAGCATCCTTCATTAGGACAAATTTGTTCACTTGTTGAGAGTATCTAAAGTAAGGCCAAGTGTTGGCTTAGCCAAGGAGAGCGACATCTCCCTATTCCTGCAGGAACTTGCTGGTGAAGGCACATTCTCCAGGGAAACCCTCATCTGTCCCTGCCCAGGTCACTGTCCTCTCTTCTCTGATCCAGGAACAATATCCAGAATCAACCTTACTCCTTTCAGTACCATTAACATTCACTTATTTTTAATAAGAAATGTTACTTTTTCCCCCCTCTTATTATGTGTGATCTCATTCAAACGGTGAAAACAACAGCCTAAGCATTTTGTCCTGTCGTATCTCAGGGAGCTGAAAACCTTCTACCAGCAAGAAACTCTCGCAGCAGTTACCATGGTGACACCGGTAATAGATATTTAAAGGCAGCTCACTCATAATCACATCTATTAGATATCAGGAGGCTTTCGTAAGAAAGACACAAAAAGCTTGAAACCAGGGAACCAACCAGGCTTAGTGAGGGTTTAAGTGAACAAGAAATTTATGGAGAGAGATGTGCTTATACCACCATTTAGCTGGACACAAAAGACTCCTTCTGTTCCTCTCGGAAACGGCCCTGAAGCTTGCAGAATAACCTATTTTTAGTCAGTCATTTAAAAATTGGTTCTGAAAGCCTCATTTCGATAGTGGCAGCTCTATAAATCCTTTCAGGGCAGTCATTGCCAGAAGTATAATAAAAAGCTGCGCTACAGCTCATCCCACATTGGAACCAGGCCGCTGGAAATTCCCTGGCCTACCGACGTCACCTGGAGAGGATTCCTTCAAAAGGAGAAGCGTCGGTGCCAGTGGAGGTAGCACTGCTCTCCACACCCACCCCCCAAAGTCCTAACACCAGCTTTTTGGTTATTGTGCGGTGAGGAGACTTGAATCGGAATAAAGGTGAAGCTCATGGAGATGAAAAGGTATCTTTGGTTATAGAAATGTTAAATAATTTCTTTCTTTAGGTTCTAGTCCGTAGCATTCCAGTCCACCGGAACGTAGCGAAGGGAATCTGCAGCATCAGATCTCTAGATGTGAAGCCCCTTGAAGTTGGCTGAGCCTAACTAACAGTCATCAAATTGAGATTTCCATTCTCTTTTTGCTGCCTATTTCCATGACAACTTTCCTCCAGTAGCAGCTTCTTTATATTGGAAAGGTCTCAAAAGAGAATTTAGGCTTCTATAGCAACAGCTAAACTCCCTGGGAGATGAAGATGTCTGAAACTTCAGGCAGATCTTTTTTTAGACCATGAGTTCCAACACAAATGCATTTGAATTTCATAGGTGTAATATTAGGGAAATTGAAGAGGGGAAGGAGTTACTTGCTGCAGTGGGACAAGCACCAAGAAACTACCTTATTTTCAAAAAAGACATGACTTTTGGGATACAAAACATCACAGAGCAGACAGGATCAACCAATCGTCTTGAAAACCCACATCCTGCTCCTCCTGAGTTACAGAACAGAGTCACAAGGAACAAGTCTGCCGATCCCAAAAGGAGATTTTACTGAAATCTCTCTGCAATCTGGCTTATACTGACCTAAAGGAAAAAAAAAATAAAAAAATCAGTGAATCAAGATGCCTTTTCAGCTTTAACTCCCATGTACCTGCTATCTAGCTACAATCTACCCTTTTTTCAGTCCTTTAGCTGTTTGCCATGGTAGCGTGTGTTCTCCAGCACAGAAAGCCTTGCTACCTCAGAAGGAAAAAATAACTGCACTCTCAAATTAATAAATTGGTTAAACTCACATAAGCCAAGAGAAGAACAGAAGTTAGAGCAACTTTCCTTCACTGACTGTAGGCCTATTTCACAAAGCACTTTACTCCTCCAATGCCCTTTCAAACCTAATTTTTTTTAAACCAAAAAGAAAAATACTACATTCACAACCTGGGTGAGAAGCGGGAAAGCATCAGACTTAATATGTATAGATGAGAAGACTACGGAACGGAAACATGAAGTGTTGCCATCAGAATTGGAGTCCAGCACACTTCTCTGGAAAGCTTTTTGCTACACAGGAGGCAGTGGGAGCACTTGCAAAGTAGCCACATTTTCTCCTGCTCATAGTGGGACTGAAAATTTTTCCTCTTTTTCATGAAAATTCATCCCTTCTTTCTCTCATTCCTCTAGATCATCACAGTTCTGGTAAGGGCAAAAAGGTGCAGACCAGTAGGCACAAATGAAAACCAACAGATTTCATCTAATTGTCGGCAACTTCCACTTTCAGCCACTTGCTGCCCAGTTAGATAACTTCAGAAAAGACTCTGAAACTGGCAGTTTTACAAAATAAAGTTGAGTGCTCTGAAAACTTTTGTTGTGGTGGTGGTTTGTTTTTTTTTAAATAGCAATGCCAAGAAGGACAGCCAGAGCCTATTCAAAACCTGGAAGCTCTACAACTAAGAGACGTAGGCAAAAACAGGATTTCAGACAAAAAAACCATTATTTCCAAGGTTTATCCTGTTTGGAGAAGACTGAAGTGTGGGAGAAAGACTGAGTCACTGGAAAGATAAAGTGAAATGCAATTATTTAATATCCCTACGTGCTGCCCTCTGCTGAAAGAGCCACCGAGCATGGTGGAGCATCTTCAAGCTGTAGGAAAACTCAGGATCATCTGTCCCACAGGAAGGGGGCACATGAAACAAAAGTGTTTCATCTGGGACCAGGCAAGGTTAAAAATAACCTAAGCTCTTACACTGGACTCAACAGCTCCAGGATGGAAGCGTGATTTCAGGGATGGCACTCAGGAGGGAAGAGGTTGGTGAAGGAAGAGTAATGATGACCGTTCGGAGGTTTCTCAAAAAGAAACAGCTGAAAGTTTTGATAGAAGAACTCAAAGATGTGTGTCTCCAAGCCTTCATCCTCCATCTGATCTCACTCAGATGAAAAGTCTGTTCAGACAGATGAGATTATTCAAACACTCAAGCACATCTATTTGTTCACGTGTAGAACACAGAACAGCAAAGGAGAACATGATTTAAATACCTAAGGGCAGGAGACACAAGATACATATTTATATACACCAATATTTATAAATAAAAGCATTCTATATAATTATCTTTACAAAACATTTATAGAAAGTATTATTTTTACAAGCAAATAGTAACTCAACATTTTCTCCAAAACCTGGGAACAGAGAAAAGAAAGTCCAAACAATATTCCAGCTACACACATAAACTCGGAGTGCTCAGACTCCAAACCTTTTTTCCCCCCCTCTGGAAAATAGGCTTTGCAGTGTGACTACAAGCTCAGCCCAACTAGGTTATTTTGGCTGAAGGAGAAGATTGAAATCTAAAGTTCAAGGCTCCTCAGGGAGCTCATCCTGCCAGCAATCTTCCCTACCTTGTAAAGATACAGGTTTAGTAGACTTTTTAACAGCATGCTTTTCAACCGTTTCCGACCTTAAATAAACCTCAAATAAACAGGAAAAGGAGTAAAAAAAAAAAAAAAAAAGAGGAGTGGAGAGGGAAGAGCCCTGGGTAGGTGGACCCCGGTGGTCCAGCCAGTAGAGGGCAGTGGAATTTAAGAGGAAAGTTGTTGTAAATGAACTTGGTATAATCAAATATTTGAAGTGGTAAAACCATCGGGTTAAATTATTATTTGAACCTACCTACTCACTCCTAAACGAAGGCATATGCAAGACAAAGCTCAAAGGATAAAAAGAAGAAAGAAAATATATTACTTCAGGATCTCTAAAGCGCTGCGTTTCAAGGTACCAGGAACATTTCACACCTAATCCACATACACATCGTTTAAAAAGAATTATTAAAGCTTTTAAGTCATTTTCAATTATTGAAATAAATCTCTTGGAGCATCCTATTGAAACCAGCACAGCTATTTCTCAAGGGTTTGAAAACCTGTGGGTAACTTTAAAAACTAAAACAGAAAAATATCACAAAAGAAGTCAAGAAAGCTATTTTTAATTCGTTACCTATCTTCTCTCATGCCGAGCCGAGCAGAAAACTGGTTCCAGTCCATAAGAACAAGAAAGTAACCCAGGCAAAGCAAAACGCATCGCAAGCAAAGCACGGCGAAGATTTCAAGGCTCACAGCACCTTGTTTAAAAAGCAACATTTCTCACTTCATTACCAAACAGAAGCAGCTTCCAACAGCCAAGGCTTTTATCATTTGACACGAGCTAAGCTTGCGTTTTGTGGCAGAAAGGCAGATTCCGGTTATTCTCTAAGCCCTTAGGAGCTATACAGATCCTGAATTGAAACTGCCGCCCTAAGCCCGGGACAGCCGGGTCTCCTCGGGAAGGAGATGCCGGACCCCGGCGTTCGCTCCTCGCCCGGGGAGCCGAGGGAAGCGCGGAGGCACCTTTCGCTGAGCCCAGGAGAGGAGCTCGTACCCTCCGGTGCCAGGAGGCTCTTCAGCTCTCACCTCAGACGACGCCTGAAGGGTGTGGGGACAAACCACCGCCCGCCCGGGCTCCAGCCTCAGCCAGCAGCCCCCTCCGCTGCACCGCAGCGCTGAACCCCCGTTCCGTGGGGCGCGGGCTCCGGCGGGAGTCGGTCTCTGCACCGGCAACGACAGCCGCACCCGGGCTCGCCGCCCACCCCCGATCC
>VWZK01010035.1:118231-163073 GCA_013396935.1 Baryphthengus martii | reverse complement strand
CATGGCGGCGGTGCCTTCGCCCTCCTCTCCGGGTGGCGCGGAGCCTTCCCCGCCGCCGCCGCTGCAGTACAGCCTCCTGCTGCGGCATCTGGTGGGCGAGGAGCGGCGGCCCCGCGCCTGGGATCCCGCTGCTCTCGGCGGCATCCCCAGCCCGCCCAAGAGCGAGGAGCAGAAGATGGTGGAGCGGGTCATGGAGAGCTGCGCCTTCAAGGCGGCGCTGGCCTGCGTGGGAGGTGCGACAGGAGCGGCTGAGGGAGCCGGGGGAGGCTGGAGGGACAGGGCGGTAATCCAGGCAGCCAGCTGGGGAAGGGGGCTTAGGGAGAGGGGGGGTCCCCGTGGCGTCAGGAAAGGGGCAGATGGAGAGGAGGGTGCAGCACGGGGCCCCTCGTGTTTAATTTTCCTTCCTGTAAGCCTCCTCCAGTGTCTGTCAGGGGTCCCGGGGAGGGATCTCTGGCTGTCCGCCTCCCTTGCAAAAGAAGAGGTGCTCACAGCCTTTCCTCGGCGCAGGCTGCCTGCAACAGCGGCTGTAGGATCCAGAGACAGGCCGTTCCTGCTCTTGCACTGCCCCTCTCACGCTGCATCGCTGACAGACGGTGGGAGTGGAGGTGCTCCGGTGCCTGTGGGGAACGTGCGGCTCGAATCCAGTCAAGTTTCATTTGATACTGCTTGTCTTTTACAGGATTTGTCCTGGGAGGCGCCTTCGGTGTCTTCACAGCAGGCATCGACACCAACGTTGGGTTTGATCCCAAGGATCCGTATCGCACGCCAACCGCTAAAGAGGTCCTCAAAGATATGGGGCAGCGAGGCATCTCCTACGCAAAGAACTTTGCCATCGTGGGTGCCATGTTCTCCTGCACTGAATGTGTGGTAGAGTCTGTGAGTAATGACTTCTTAAGCACTAAGAAATGTTTTCTCATATACTTACTAATCTTTCACTAGATCCAAATAGGTATGACTATCCCCTTTGTCGCAGGGCAAAGGAGTAGGCTGGTTTGTTCTGTTTCTTCCATCAAAGCTTTTCAGAACTGTTCTCTGACAGAATGAGCAGAAGAGCAGTAGCGAAGTCCTTTCCAGTTCAAGTCCTGAATGTATTAGCAAGAATGGTCATTACTTTCTAAAACCCTCGCTACAAGTACTTGTTGTTACTCTAAAACTTCAAACTGGGAGTTGCAACGTGGTCATTTGAGATTCTGAAAATTCCATAAGCAGAAGGGGATCCACAATGGAGGTTCTTAACAGGCCTATTTTTACCTTGTCCCTACAGGGAGAAACGACCTTGCGCAGCTCAGTGGTGAATCTGTCACCCGTGTTCTTAAATAGGGAAATTTGCCTGTTAGAAATTTGAGTTCTATGTTTTATTTGAAAGGCACGATTATTTCTTAACTCATCTAGAAGAAAAGTGTATCATCTGCTTGCACAACGGAGCAGAACAAAGAGATCTCCGAACTGGTGAGAAACTCATGCTCTGGCTGTGGAGTGGGTTCAGAGAAAGGCAACAAAGCTGGTGAGGAGTCTGGAGAAAATGTCTTATGAGGAGCGCCTGAGGAAGCTGAGATTGTTTAGTCTGGAGAAGAGGAGGCTGAGATGAGATCTTACTGCTCTCTACAGCTACCTGAAGGGAGGTTGTAGTGACGTGGGTGTTGGTCTCTTCTCCCAGGCAACTCCTGATAGGACAAGAGGAATGGGCTTAAGTTGTGCCAGGGGAGCTTTAGGTTGGATATTAGTAAAAATTTATTTACTGAGAGAGTGGTGAGGCCTTGGGACAGGCTGCCCGGGGAAGGGGTGGAATCACCATTCCTGGAGGCATTCAAAAAACATGTAGATGTGGTGCTTCGGGACATGCTTTGGTGGTCATAATAATGTTTAGTAGACGATTGGACTTGATGATCTTTAAGGTCACTTCCAACCTTTATGATTCTGTGACTCTAAAATAGCCCGTAGTTGTCAGCAGGGAGCTGTGGGTCTCGCCTGTGCCGAGAGCCAGGCCGTGTGGCCGGGCTGGGTGTTGCAGTCACGTCCTTACAGTGCCTCTCAGACCTCTGAGCTGGTGCTGGCGCACCGTGCTGCGTTCTGGGGCTCACCTGAGGCTCTCTGCCCTAGCACCGCATTGCACCATGCGGATTCGTCTTACCTCTGCCGCTGACCCCTTCCTTCCTCTTCTCCTGGCCCTGCAGGTCTTAATGCTGGAGAGTGCAGGGGGCCATCTGCTGCGAGCAGAGGGAAAAGCAGCCTCAGCTGAGAAGAGGCTGGAAGGTCATTTAATCTTTTGTGGTATTAGTGCAGATGCTGAGCGTTTATTCTGTGTTTACTTAACTCTTGATTCTTAATTCCACAGTACCGCGGGAAGTCAGACTGGAAGAACAGCGTTATTAGCGGCTGCATCACGGGAGGAGCAATCGGCTTCCGAGGTTGGTGGTGCCTGCTATGAACTATTTCTGGGATAAGACTCTGCTTTGGTTATGCAACGTGCAGTGTTTTTAACGGTGCCCACACTACAAATCTCTCTGCAGAGGTTATGGTGATGTCAATGTGAAAGTGTCCTCCAGACTGGCAGAACTGCTCTCTAGCGCTTCCCTGGCAGCTCGAAAGATTGGTGTGGGTGGGGAAGACTCGGTCGTAACAGGGCAGTGAGATCGGAGGAAAATCAACAGAACTGACTTGAAAGAATAATGAGGAAACGGTGTTAAATGCCCACACTCTTCTGTGGTGTCGTGGGGAGGGAGCCAAAAATACATACTGAGCAACTCTGGGAAGCTACAGCTCCTGAGTTAACAGAGCTCTACTTCCCTAGACTATTTCACCGGCAGTGATTCTGTTAATTTGCACAGTGTGTAAAATGCTTGCTTCCTTTCTCACTTACCAACTCAAACAGACAATTCTATTTAGCTGTAAAAGAGCAGGAACGCTGGGATTTTAGTCCAGCAGGCACTAGTGGGACCTGTGGGATGCCTTGAGTGCTAACGTCATCTGGAGAAAAGCCCCAAGTAGGCAGAGAGCTGCTGTGCACATCACAAATGTCAAACTTCTCTTACGTGAAGGAAAAAAACCAACCTGTTCACAGAGGGTAAAATAAAAGAAAGTGCTTTTGAAAGTGTTTCTAATTGAGCTTGTTAAGTTGTGTCTGTCCTGGACTTTAATCCTCTTAGAGCCTTCAAAGCAGTAGCTGCTCTTCCTCGCCCTCCCTCATCCACTTGCAGCGCTCGGATCAGAACGCACTGAAATCAGGAATGGCCGCTGGTGTTTTATCTTCTGTCCCTTTCAGGGAGACTTAGGAACTCAGCGCCCGGCCAGAGGGCTGTGCCAGTCCAGCTCTGGCACTTTTCAGTCCAGTGTGTGCCAGGTTCCCACCCTCACCTTGGGCAGTGGTGGAGCCAGCGTGCCCTGGCAGCGGATCGCCACGTTCCTGTACAGCTAAGCTCTTCAAGACAGCACGATGTGAGCTGCTTACTGGGAAGAAAAATATCTCGCCCGTTTTATCTCATTCTTTCCTACCCCTTTTGCATTGCAGCTGGTTTGAAGGCCGGGGTTATCGGCTGTGGCGGATTCGCCGCTTTCTCCGCTGCGATCGATTACTACCTGCGGTAACGGGGGAGATCCCTCGGCAGCCAGCTTCCCTTCTGTTCCGGTGCTGCTGCTGAGAGCCTGCATCACGGCAGAAGAACCATGGGGCTTACCTTTCCGCTGCCTCTGGAGGCCTGATCGGCGCAAGCTGGATGGTGCTGGCGGCTTTTCCTGAATGACTAACGCTGATCTGGCTCCGAGCCCTGGCGAGCTGCTGCAGGCAGGCTTGCGGGAGAACGCGAGGATGGAGCCAGGCGCAGCGAGCGGCGGTATCTCCAGGACAGATCAGCTGACTGTCAGTTTCCAGGAAACAAGCCTGGACTCTGAGCTTTTTTTCATTCCTTTGGGTCTGATTTTGATTAAGTCTGTTGCCGGCATCCAAAGAGGCAGGAGGACAATCTTCATTAAGTCTGTTGCCGGCATCCAACGAGACAGGAGGACCATCTTCAAACAGAAGCGCAGTGGTTTAGGTTGCTGTGTATTTGAAGGTGCTGCAAGTGTTTTAACAGTTGACAGTTTGTAGCTTGCTAATCTGCTGGGGAGAGGTAAGATCCTGTGGAGAAATAAGTTTGTACCAAGCTTTTCTTAAAATACCAGCTGAAGACAAACCACCATCTGTACAACTTGTCTTATTTCGAGTACAGAGAATGAGAGCCAGATTTCTTTACCATGTCTTAAAGGGAAAAAGCAAAAAGGAATCCTTAGCCTTAGAGCCATGTGGTTACTGGCAGATGAACAAAACGGTTTAAGGGGAAGAAAAAAAAAAAAGAGGTTTCTGCAGAAGTATAATTCTCTGTAGCCACTTGGCTAGCCTGATTTAACCTCGCTGTGGGAGTACAAACAATCTTGCTACTGCTTTAACTGCCACAAGCTCACACTATTAGTTCCAGCAGCTCGATAGTGAGGCTAGAAAGCAGAATTGTGAGAATAAACCACTGTTAGATAACTGGGCATTCACTTTAGCACACAATCTGTTTACCATCACGTCCTTGTACCACCTCTGAATGCCTCAGTGTTGCACTGGGGGAAGTGAAGTGGTTTTTTTCTGCAGCACATGGGTACTGCAGTCACAACAGCTGTTCATTAGCTCAAGGAGCTGCTCCCTTTTTGATTTGCGTTCTTACGAGCCGCCTTGCTCTGCTAACGAAGGGCTGTTCTCAGACCTCAGGGGGTAACTTTCATTCTCGGAATAGTTTAGGCTGATTTTAACCTTCACTCTGCAAGGGCAGACACCCACCCTCATCTTTCTGAGGCAGTGGGATTTCAGCTTCAGTGCACACACCTCATGGGGGTTCTCACACCCACTTCCCCTCCTTCACACCCGGGGTGGTGACAGCACTGGCTTACCTGGAAGAGCAGTACTGGCTGGGTGGGGTGGCTGAGAAGGCTGGTCCCTGGTCACTTTGGAGGCATATTGCCTCCCGTTCCCACGTGGAAAGAAGAGGGAAGATGGCACCATGTGATCTATCAGATGAGGTTTCTGGATCGCCTGATGTCCCTCACCGCGCCTGTTGGGTATCCTCAGGCCAGAAGCTGTGCAAGTCAGCTGAATTTTAAGCTTGAGTAATTCTGGGCTGATTAAACAGCCTGGCTCCAGACAGTCCAGGTTTTTTCCTCCAGGATGTCCTGAAATGCAGGGAGGTAGCCCAAACCGTAAGATTGTGCTTGCCTGGCACAATGCCTCTGCTCATACCACTGGCTTGAAGCACAACTGGCAAGATTTCCACGAGGGAAAGAGAAGCTGTGATGCCAAGGTAATCAGCGAGTGCAAACAGCAACACCACAGGGCTCCTTTTGTGCAAACGTTCGGGCTTTGCATTTTTATTAACTTTTTTTTTTCTCTCTTCACATGGTTTACAGCCATTTAAAGTTTATAATCTACAGAAATTGAAACAGAACACAAACAAAAAATATATCCTTAACAACTTTTGAAAGTCAAATATTAATTAACAGTTCTATTCTACCTGTAGCTGCGAGAGTCCACCCCCCTTCTTTTCCTTCCTGTAGGGACAAGCAAAAGCCAGTCACGGGGACGGCCGCAGCCTGTTGTGCCGGGGCCGTGCGGATCAGGCCTCCAGCGGCTGTCGCGGGGAGAAGGGGGGGGATTTGGCTGTACAGAGTCTCCATCTGGAATGACAGTATCGTGGACGGAGACTTGGACACATGTAACAAATCAGACACACAGAGGGATCCGTTGTGCAGTCAGATCTAAACCTCGGCCTCCTTCCTGGGTCCAGGGCCAAGCCAGACGCCTGGTTGTTTTTCTACAACGCTGTTTCCCTTCTGTTTAGCTGGTAGTCAAGAGGAGCAGGGTCTGGAGTGTGAGCCCTTTGGAGGGGGACTGAGACCTTCCCTCCTTGAGTTGCTTTGCTGGTGCGGGGCTGGCAGGTGCCGCCTTCCCCGGGGAGCTGGGCTTAGGACATCCCTGGTGCCTGGGCGGCAGGCGGCCGGGCTCTACCTGGAACAGTCTGTTAGTCAGGAGGGTAAAGGCAACGCCGCTGTCAGCAGGGACGCGCTCGGTCACTTCTCATCCACCTCCGTTTGGCACAGGCGAGCACAGGGCCAACGCAATCGGGGGGAGAGGGATTTTTCCCACGAAAACACGGACTCGACTCACAGAGCGAAAGGTTTCGTGGCCCAACAGGTACCAGCAGCTACCTGTCAGTGGGGGACAACACCCCAGGAGCCAGGCACTGGGGTGGTCGGAGCACAGCCTGGCAGCGAGCGCAGGCAAGAGGCCATCCTGCCTCGGGACGTGGCGTGACAGCTCCGGCCATCAGCCCACGGGGCAAGAACTAGAGCTGCGGAACTAAACCGGCCCTGAACTGGCCGGGCACGGTAACCCAGCAGCAAGTGCTTTGCAAGAAAGAGACAACAAAGCGCTTCTGCTTTCGGTAGCGAGAGCCACGAAGGCTTTCCTCCTTGTCCTCCCATCCCCCTGCGCTGGTTTGCAGGCTGGGTGACTGTCCAGCCGCCACAGAGCACTCGCCTCCAGCAGCCTGCCTGGCACCGAGGCAGGGCCACGTGCTGCCATTTGCTCAGGGTGGTAGGGAAGGCCAAGGAGGGATAAAAAAAAAAAAAAAACCTCCCCGTTCTCATGGCCGTGGCAGGAACGCTGGTGGCCGGGCAGGCTCTGCCGCAGGGCGCGGCCGGCATCGGCAGTCCCTGCGGTAGTGCTGGGCTGACAGCAGAGATACGGGTCTATGGAAATAGCACGGACCCTGCTCCCTGCCCTGCCAGGGCTGGTTGGGAAAAGTGTGGGATCCATGTGCCCTGATGGGACCCCATCGATGCCCATAGCGCAGAGCTGGGGTCAGACCGTGGCGGGGCGAGCAGACCTGCCCGGCCAGCCATCCCTCAAGCCTGCCGTGGATCAAGACCAGCACAGCACCTCTTGCTCCAGCCTTGTGCGATGGGTTACCCCAAAACTCTACTTGGAGGTGAGATACAGCGAGGGAAGTCACCGCCACGCTACATGCGCACAGGCAAAGCACAGGATAAGGGCTGTGGAGGGGACTGGCCTGAGAGCACCCAGGAGAGCCGTGGCGAGGAGAGAGCAGCACCCTGCTCCTCTGCTCTCGTGGTCGCGGGGTCGCTCGGGCCAGAGCAGGATCCAGGCGCGGGGTCCAACGGTTGCGCAGGCAGCAAGCCAAAGCAGAGCCGGTCATCACCGAGGAGGAAGCCCGTGAGCTCCCAGCCTCCAAAGCGAGCCGGTGCTGCACATGCAGGTGCGGGGCAGGGGAGCGGACCAGGCACTCGTGGGATGCTGCAGGCTTCGAGCTGGGCGAGATGCGGGGGGCCTGGCGGGAGCGAGCGGGCAGAATGGAGTCCGGGAGAAAACTAGCCAAGGGGGAAGCCTGTGTCCGCAACCCTTGTCAGTCACTACCTCTTCTGTTGAACAAATATACATAAAAACATTTCTTGAACACAAGGAGGGACATATGACACGACTACTTTACAGAGAGGCACGGTGCCGGGGGTGGGACCGGGCCACTGGTACACGATTGTACAGGAGCTGCAGGCGGCACCGTCCTGGGTCCAGGCCGGTCTCCCTGGGGGGTTTCGATCCAGTCCACATCCCCCCAGCAGGGAGCTGGGAGTGTTTGCAGCTGGTGCCTTCTCCCTGCAGGCTACACGTCCGTCGAGAAGTAAAGTGTGTTGCGTTTCAGCTCAGTGAAAGAGATGGGAGGATGCTGCAGGTAGTAGAGAAGGACCTGGACCTGTAACAGGCAAATGAGGGGTGTTAGGCCAGAAAGGGTCAGAGCTGCCACCTCCCAGCTTGTCCCTGTGCAGCCACATCCAGCAAAGAGTGACAAATCTACCCAGACAGGCAGGCAAACCCCTCCGCTCCCCACCCTAGTGCAGCCCCACACTGCCGACACGGCTCTTACCTGAGCCATCACATCATGGGACCAGATGTCAGAGGCCAGGGTGAGGTGTCCCTTGCTCTCCCCCTCTGAGGGTCTCAGCAGTGTTGGCCCAAAGACCGTGGCCAGGTTGTGGAGAGACATTTTGTTGATAGGCTCCTTTTCAGCTACCCTGTAGGGTATAGGGAGAGAGGGAGCATGAGCCCTTAACGCAGTTCTCCCGGAATGGAACAACCACGGCGTGATGTCGGGGGCGAATGCTGGTCTCCCGTCTCGTAGCAGGGCACCTCTGGCTTGTCATAGCCCTTCCACAGCCCCTGGCAAACCCAGGTGCAGGGCGGGGAACTCTGCCCCTTTCACGGCCTCCACTGGAGCCGCCGGGCCTGGCCGGGAGCCCCGGGTGTGATGTGGCAGCGACCAAACCCTTGCTGATGTGCTGCGGAGCCTCCACCCTTCCCGATCCCCGGCAGGGTACGGGGACCAGCCCGTGCCTCCCCGGGCCCACTCCCCGCAAGGCTCTGTTCTCCACTGACCCCATGGGACCCCGGCCAGCCAGCACCGAGGGATCTGGGGCCACAACATTGCCATGTTAGGAGGCAGCCGTGCTCCCCAGCACAGACTGTACGGTTGAGCCCTGGCCAGGGGAGCAGATGTGGGAACTGGCTGTGCCCAGTTCTCAGGATGGGAACGGATTTTTCCTTCCCCATCCCCCAGCATCAATCACTTTTTCTGTTTGGTTTTAGCCAAACCAGAAAAAAAAAATAAAAAATAAAAGCTTTATGATGCAAGTAACATGAGCCATGAGCCCTGGGTTCCAAAGTCACGGCCAGCTCTGGCCAGGCTCCACGCTCCACACAGTTGTCCTGCCCACAGCCCAGTGCCCTCCAGCCCACAGACCCTCCTGCACCAGGCAGCCCCCCAGAGCCACAAGCTCAGCCGTTACCTTTTCAAGTGCTCCAGCAGAAAGAGGAAGGTGATGAGGTTGGGGTCAGGCAGCGAGCGGAGAAGGTGCATCATGCAGTTCTCCTTGGCAGCAGGATCTGAGAGGGCTGGAGACAAGGAGGGAGAGGGCTCACGACAGGTGCTGGTGACATCTTGTGCAGCAGTGGGACCCACCATGGCCAGATGCCTCCTGGCAGCCTGTGCATGGGAACTGGGGAGCAGCACCACGAGCCTCGAGCTGGCAGGGACAGCCAAGACAGAGCGGGCTGAGCTGGGAACCGAGCTGGGAAGAACCCTCGGGAGTCTCCCATCCTAGACTTTGGCAATGCCAAACAGAGCCATGCTTGGGCACCAACCCCTTGCCGATCCCCAAGCCCTTACCGATCCCCTCCATGAAGGCTGGGTAGAGTCTGTCAGTGAGAAGGGGCTCGGGTAGCTCACGGAAGTACAGCTTCAGCGTGCCGGCGATGGCGTTGATGTCCATGTCACTCAGCATGACCAAGATGTCCTTGTTATCTGTCCAGAGAGCACCCATATGTGATGCCTCCTGCTCCTCCTTCCTCTCTGGGTCTCAAACTCACCACCACCCCCCTAGCTCTCCAGACAGGCTGCTGGCTGGAGGGCAGGCACAACACCACCGGCTCCACAGCCCCGTTTAGCCAGGATAGGGCTGGGAAGAGCCAAGTAGTTCCCCTCTGGCCGGGAAACAGGACACGGAACAATTTGCAAATCCATTTGCAACGTTGCCCTGACTCAGTGTCTCCCAGGAGCCAGCCAGGCGCTCAGAGACACCAAGGAACACACAAGGCTGGGACCTCTGGGCGTTTGCTTGCCCAGCTACAGCCTCCTCCTCGCCCCCAGCCCTTTCCTGGGCACACCGGCACATTTTACACATGTGCTTTGCAACCAGACCCGGGGGAGGTCTCGGTGGCCGTGAATCCCCCTAAGGGAACGTGACAGGAAGGGCGGCCATCCCCCAGGACACTCACTCGCATCGAAGACAGCTTTCAGAGCCTGGATGTCTGTGGCAACGCCAGAGATCCTGTAGATGCCGACCTCTTCGATGCCCCTCTTCTCCACCTCCTCGATGCACTGGCGCACGATGTAAGGCACCTTGGAGCGCTCGCGCCTGGCTCGGAAAGCGGAGCCATGAGGCAAAGACAACCAGGGGACCCCGCCATGGCCAGGGGCAAACCCTGGGCCAAGGGAAGGGTGGGCATGCTGGGTGGGGAGGATGGGGCTGGCCAAGGAATCAGCAAGACCCCAGCAGAGAGCAAAACCTGAGCTCCCTGGTGTGGGTGGGAACAAGGGGACGTGGTGCAACCCCACACCCATGGTGACCTGAGCACATCAGCCCCCCCAAGCCCTGCACGTACTTGGTCACTACGCTGATTTTGACCCCAAAGACACCGGTCTGCTTTTTGGATGGGGTCCTCTTTAGGCTCATGTCCCTGCTTGTGAACTTCATGGAGAACTCCACCTTGATCTGTAAGAGACAGGGGTGAGTCCCAGCAGCCCAGCCCTGGGCTGTCACCTCCGTGTTGCCGGAAGGCGCAGCGCAGCACCAGGGAAGGGGCTGCAATCACAGCGAGGGGCTGTGGGTCCCCGTGGCCACACTTACCCCGTTCATCTCAATCACATCCATGTGCCAGTTCTTCGTTTGCACGGCCTGTGGGTCCAGCTGTGGGGAGAGATGGTGTGTGAGCTCTGTGGGGACACAGCTCCGTGCCAGCCCCGCTGCCTCCCCAGCCCAGTGGCCCCTGAAGCCCCCAATCCACACAAGGTGCGGGACATGGGACATGCTCTTCCCTGGCAACATAGTGCCCACAGCAGGAGGATGGAGAGGGGAAAGTCCTGGGGATCCCTTTGGCCAAGCCCTAAATCTGGGTGGGCTCAGCCTCCCCAGTCTGCACACACCCCCAGGCCCCTGCAAAGCAGCACTTTAACCCACACCCGAGCAGCAAGGAATTTCCAAGAAATTAGGACTATTTCTGGTAGCAGATTGATGAAACAGAACTAGGGCAGCATTTTCCATGCAGAAAAACAACATCTCCCCATAGCCAAGACTATTTATAACCCCTGGGAATGACAGGCTCCGCTATTTCTGGCTTTGGGGCTAGCGGGGGACTCGGTGACGCTGCCCCGGCGCCTGGCTACCGCGGCGAGGTGCTGGTGTTCCCAAGGCCCTGGCACGGGCCGCGTTGGACGCCAGGCCCCAGGGCTGGGCAGAGGTAGATGCAGTTTCCTTTGGGGGCTTTTTGGTCCCCAGTTGGTCGTATCGATCCGGCCCCATCGATCCCTGTAATGCACATGGCGGGCAGCGGGGCAGAGCCCGGCACTAATGTCCCCTTGGGGAAGGGGATGGGATGAGATGTGGAGCTGGCAGGGGCTGGCAGGGGCTCCCAGGGCCACGTGCAGGCAGCTGCCAGGCGAGGCTCACACCAGGCACACAGGGTCACTCCTCAAGGACACGGGAGTTTCCTACAGCTGCTGGGTCAGGAGATGCTCTGGGTGAGCGTAAAGACGTCCAGAGCCGCTGCTCCAGCCATCAAGCTGCTGTTCCTCCGCCCCAGCCTCTGGCTGCCTGTGAAACCACCGCACATCATGACTGGGGGGACCCTGGGGTCCCTCACGTCCCTTCTTGCACACCAAGACCCCACGCTCCCAAGGACAGGCTCAAGCTGCTCTGGCTCTCAGCTCAGACCCCAGCCCTACGCCACGGTGAGCCTGAGCAGCTCCTCAGCCCTCACAGTGCCACAACAACTGCTGCGGCCTCCAGCATGACCCGAAACACCGCAGTCTCCAGCACAGCCCAGGAATGGCTCCTGATGTGGAGCCCTCCTCAGTGCTCCATCCCGGCACATGGGAGAGCCCGGCGAGTGCCACGCCACCTCCTCCCCGCCAAGCCCTGCGGCTGCTGGGAAGGGCAGCGGGGGGAGCGGGAGGAGGAGAAGGAGGAAAGCTGCAGCTGCCCTGGGCTCCCATGGGGCCCTGCAGCAGGTCTGGACACCAGGATCACGAGGCTGCAGCCAGAGCATTGCAAATCCCAGCCCTGCTGGTCCCTCACGTTCCCGTCCCAGTGCTGCCACGCACCCACCACGGCCAACAACAACCCAACGCCGCCTGTCCCATGGGGCTTTCACCTCTTTTCCCCACACAGCCCAGTCCTGCTCGTGACAGTATCCAGCCTTGCGAGCCCCAGGCAGCGGCAGCAAAGCCTTTCACCCCCAAGCTGGGCTGGGAGCTGAGGGCCTCCCAGCTCTGCAGCACAAATTTAATTGCAACCATCACACTCTTTCCCCGTCCCCTGGGTCCTCTCAGCTCCGATGGCCCTGGCAGCTCACATCTGGAAGGGCTTTAGGAGGGCTCTGAAGAAAACTTTAATAAAACCCAGGTTGGCTGCCGCCAGCGTCACGGATCTTATTTCGAGCACGCTGCCTCCCTGCAGCCACTTGCCCCTAGTCGGGCAGAATTGTCCTCATCCCTGCAAGGCCTTGAATTCAGGCTAGTTAAGCCGGTGCCACCGGCCCCAACTCCCTTGCACCCCAGCGCTCCTCCAGCCCTGCCCGCTGGCACCCCACACCGCAGGCAGCACTTCCACGCTGCCCGCTCACCACAGGAAGCAACGCCACAGCCGATGCTTCGTCTCCAGGCGGAGGAGGATGGACGGGAGCATCCACCCACAGAGCCAGAGGCAGCTCCTTCCCACACAGTGCTGGCAAACACCCCGTCTCAGCTACCAGCATCATCTCCTCCCTCCTCCAAAGGGAGCTGCTTTGTTCCAGCACGAAGTGGGGACATCCTAGGCTGGCCTGGGAGCCCTGTGGAGCAGCCTCCATGCCGGTGCTGTGCAGGATGGCACAAGTGACGTGCCGCTGTTCCAGATGTCAGCTCCTCTTTAGCAAGTTGGCCGGCTTCAAACATCAGCCTGTGCCTGAGCAAACTGCTCAGCCAGGTCACCAGCACCTCTCCAGGCTGCTCCCTCCTGCAGCTCAGGGACTCTCAGTAGCACTGGTATCCGTGCCCAGAGCAGCATCCGCCGCGGTGCCGCTCTCATCCCTGGCCAGATGAAACACCCCCTGCTCCATGCCACATGGGTGGGCCATCATCCTCTTTTCCGAAATTATCCAAAGGTTCTTGCTTGTAGGACAAGACCCCAGGTTGAAAAGGAAAAGGCAGCAGCGTGGCAGGCGATAAGCATCCCGGCAGCCCCACAGCGTGTTGTGCGTCCTGGGGAGGCTTCGGTGGCTGAGGGACCCCCCAGTCCTGCTGGTATTCATCCCGTGCAGCTCCTGCCTGCTGCTTGTCTCCTGCACAGCGCAACTCTGGACTCAAGGGGATGAGGCCACATCCTGGAATTTTGTCCTCAAGACACCTCCAGGCCATGCGCCACGGATACAGCTCCTGTGTGGGCAGCAGCAGCCGAGACAGACCAAGGCAGTGCCAGATCCTCAGGTGAGGAGCTGGGACAGCTCCAAACCGTCACGGTGGCTCTCCAGGGCCCAGAGCATTGGGATGCTGCGGCAGGGCAGGGGCTGCCAGGCTGGGCACGTCGCTTCCTCAGGCCTCATGCCCATGAGGTCACCCAACCATCACCCTGGGGTGAAGCCATCTCTAGCAAACTAGTGACTCAGCCAGTGAGGTCATCTCTGCCACAGCCCCAGGGAACAGAATCCTGGGGGAGCTACTACAATCAGAGCTGCTTCCCATCAGCGTAGCACCCATGGACACCCCAGCCTGGCCTCTCGCAGCTGCCCCAGATCCAGCAAGATGTCCCAGCAGACCTCCATGCTAGCAGTTCCTTCCGAGGGAAAAGGTGGTCCTTGAGCTGCTCTGTGCAGAGGGGGCAGAGCAGCCCCCACAACAGTAAATGCTGCTGGTGGCCAAGCACAGCCCCAAGAAAAGCAGCGATTCACAGCCCCATCTGAACGCAGGGACCATGCACAGACCCGCTGCAGCCACATCCTGCCCCTGCAGCCCCAGTGCCTCCCGCTTGGCAGCTGGCAGAGAAACTGGCGGCTGCAGTGGGGACGTATGAAACTCCCTCATGTTTTGACCCAGCAACAGCCAGCAGCAGCACAGCCCTCACTGCCCCTTAATCCCCTCTGCGGGAGCAGTGGCAGCGGCACAGAATCGAGGTTAATGCCGCTGCGTCATAGGCAGCCCCGCTGCCGAGTGAACATCAGCCCCGCTGCTGCCAAACCGAACCTCCACGGGCCCAGGCAGCTCCCGCCCATGGCCACAGCCGAGCCCCGAACCAGCAGCTCCCCACGCAGTGGGATCCCGTGGAAGGAAACCCCCAAGCCCCCCATGAGATCAGGGGGGCTCTGGGACAGTCCGCAATGGTGGAGTCCCCCTCTCTTGTCACCTCCGTCAGCCAGCTCTGCCCTCTGTGCTCTCATAAACAAGAGCAGCACTGGCTGATGTGGCTGTGACACGGCTGCGAGCTGGGGGAAGCCTGGGCAGACATGGGAGGGGTTGCAAACTAAGCAAGAGGGGGTACGCAAGCTCCAGGGGCTGTAGCACCCTGAGAGTCCAGCTCTGGCCAGCCCAGAAGCATCGCTGCCTCCTGGGCGACGGCTCCCTGGCCTCCCTCTGCAGGACCCCCCAGTGCAAGCAGCTCAGCACCCCTGGCCCCCCAGCACACAGAGGAAGAGGGAAGGAGGGAAACAAGCACCCCACAGCCTGTTAACTCCTCCTAAGAGCTCCCAAAGCACCCCAACAGCCTCCCTGCTCCGTGCACAGACCTCGCAGCCCTCTCCCCACAGGCAATACAGTCCCTATAGCTAAGCGCCCCCCCAGAGCCACCGGCCAAAATGCCACAACCACGAAGCTCGGCAGAGCCCGACGACCCAGGGCAACCATCCCCTTTGGTGCCCACCACCAACCCTCTTGAGCCGCCCCCCTCCCCTGCACCCCAAGAGGCACCTTCTGCCGGAGCAGCTTGCTGCGCACCCTGCCCCAAAGGCGGGCGCCCGTGTTGGGGGGACGCTTCCCCTCGGGCTCCTCCACGCCGCGCTCCGGCCGCTCGCCCCCGGGGCCGGGGCTACCATCCGGCTGCACCGGCACCTCCGTCATCGCGATGACCGCTTCGGCTCCGGGGAGGTGAGACGAGGGTGTCCGGAGCTGCGTTAGGACAGCACCGCCATCCCTTCTGCTCCGGGCGGCAGGTCAGCGGCGGTCGGGGTGACGGGGGCCAGCGAGGGGAGCCCGGCTGGGGCAGCGGGGAGGTGAGCGAGCAGGGCTCATCTTCAGAGCGTGAGCCGGGCTGTCGAGNGCGGCCCCCACGCGTTTAACTCTCGCTCTGCCGCCCGCTGCCGCTTGGGAAGGCTGGAGGGGCTCCCCGGCCTCACCACCGCCCTTATCCGCTGTTATCCGCCACCGTTATCCGCTGTTATCCGTTCGCCGCTATCCACTATTATCCGTTATCCGCTTCCCAGCGGCAGCCGCGGCCCCGGGAGGCGTCGCCGCTGTCGGCCGCAGCATCCCCGGCTCTATGGAGGAGCCAGGCCGGCTCTCCTGCTCTCAGCGGGAGGGACGGGATTTCTGGGGTCTCCTATCAGACCTAGGGACAGGTGAGGACTCAGTCTGTCCTGGCCCTTGTCAGCCCCCCTGCCAGGGGTGGGGTGATGGGGCAGGGCTCTGCCCTGCATCCCAGCCCTGGAGAGATCCCTGCCCGCCTGTCGGCTGCTTCTCCCAACAGGAAGGGACATGGTGAGGTGAAGGCTTGGAGGGGATTCTCATTTCCCCCTCCAGTCCAGCCCCCAGAAGCCCCCTGAGTCTACACGGGTCACCCTGTGGATCCCCGCAGGTCTGGCGAGCCCCAGCACTACAAATCCCCCCTCCAGAGCCTCTGCCAGCCCAGTGAGGGGGACAGATGGACAGGCAGCTATTCCCTGAGGGCACGGCAGGCACCGTGCCCATGACAACACAGGCTCTGCTCCAAGAGCCACATTCCCCCTGCGCACCGAACACGGCCTGAGGAAGGGGCTGCTCCATCCTGCCCCAGTACCCTGAGACCTCCTTCACGCACCCGCTGTCAGATCCAGCCTCTCCGCACGCAGAACAGGGTTAACAACAACAAAACAGGGTTAATGCCAGCTGGGAGCCACAGCGGAGCCATCCCCATGCCCAGATGCACCTTCCCACTGAGCAGCCAGTGGCACAGCTGGACCCACACAGCACTGGGCACCCACTCCCTGCCAGCCACAGGGACGAGGATTGGAGTAGGAGTCCGACGCTCACCGCACCGCAGACACCTTGGGGCTCCTTGCCAGAATACTCTGAAAGAGGATGGTGCCAAGCCCAGCCCCTCCATGGACCCAGCCACGGCCTCTGTGCCAGCAGGATGTGACTTCCACCCATGGCACCGCCACAGCCTCAGGAGGTCCCCACTGCTCCCTGTAGAGAGGCTGCAGCATCCCACTCACACAGTGACCAAATCCCACCAGCCCATGATGTCACTAAGCTACTTTCACGGCTGACCCATGGGCCTGGGCCATCAGATTAGAGCTGGGCAGGGACAAAGCGCTGGCTGCAGGGGGAATTCGGCCACCCTGGTAGCACCACACGCTCCACAGGCATTCACTAAGCTGCTGGCGCCAGTGCTCCGTGTCTCCCACTCCTGCTGCAAACTGGAACCAGCAGCAGCAGCTCATGATGAGCCCAGGGACCGGCCAGGTTAAGGACCATCCTGAGCAGCATCTTTGCCTGAACAGCTCAGGGCAGAGGGCAAAAGGACAGTGCCCCACAAGCAGCACTGCCTGTCCTGCCGTAGCTCTGCTGCCCTGTTCCTGCCCCATCACCCACCCCACCCTGGGTGCAGGGGCTGAGCTGTGGCTCTGGGTGACAGCAGGACAGCCCCAACCCTGACACCACCCCATCCAGCCAGGTCCTCCTCAAGATAAGCAGCCCCAGGGCCTCCTCTCTCCCTCCCATCCTCCACGACTTTCACATGGCAGGGACAAGCTGTGCTGTCCCCATCCCGACCTCCACATCTCCCAGCGTGACTCATGTTTGTTGACCCGGGCTATTTCCGAGAGCGCAGCTGGGCTGATCCCCGTGGGGCATCGAGCCCCTTCCCTGCCCCAGCCCCTCCCTCTTGGCCCAGTGCCACCTCCACACCGCTGTTCTCCCAGGGAGAGGGCAACAGACGGGTGATTTTGGGTAGGAGCAAGCCGATGGCGAAGCCAAGTCCCCATCTCTCATCCTGTGTGGGGCACGGTGCTGTCCCCCTCCAGCATCCCCCTTCCGGCAGCTCTTCTGCGCTGCTCCCCCCTCCCTGGGGACCTGCCCAAAGCCACTTTCCCACGGAGCAAACAGCCACGCTGGGCCCTTTGAAGTGGCCGTGGGCCGAGGGCCGTGTCCCAGGCGTGACGCCGCCCCCAGCACACTGGGAAAGGCAGCCGGACCAGGGGTCTCCGCCAGGAAAACACAGGGACATCCCAACCCCACACTGTGCCCTGGGCTCCTCTGCAGCCTGGCCAAGGTAGGTGCTGGGGGGGTTGTGTGGTCTGAGGGCTGCCTGCCCTCCCCTCCACCTTCCTGGTCCTGTTCACCTGGGAGCATCTCAGGGCAGCCCAGGCCTCCATCCTCCCTGCTTGGCAACCGCCAATCAGAGGCGGCTCAGCTGTTGCCCTGGAAACGTCTGTTGCCATAACAGCAGCTGATGGAGGCACAGGGGAGGCAGATGGCAGCAGAGGGGGGACAGCCACGGCAGGTGGGGAGGGACAGGGAGCTGCACGCTCAGAACCCTCCCTGGGGTGGGTGCCAGCCCCCTCCATGCAGCCCCCACCCAGGGCTGCAGCACGAAGGGCAGTGGAACGGGAATGCCCCAGTCCCTGTGCCCTGTTCCCAAAAGCAGAGCTGCTGGCCAGGTACTGCCAGGCATCTCCCACCCCAGACATCGCTCCAGGTACCTGGTTCCAAGAGGTCCACCGCTGGATGAGAAGATGCCCAAAAGAACCAATGCATACCTGGATCTGCCCCTTGCCCATGATCTTGTCCACGATTTCGTTGCTGTCCTTGTTGATCTTGGTCTTGTCGTAGCACTTCTCATAGCAGAGGATGCGCAGGGACTGGGAGCCCTCCAGCTCAATCTCAAACTCCTGGGGTGAGGAGAGAGGGTGGCTCAGCCCCAGCACTCCAGAGCAGCTTCAAAACTGGGGCTGGAAGAGAAAGGGGAGGCACAATTCCCTCCCCGCCTCCCAGTCTCCTCTCACCTCATTCCACTGCGGCTCGGTGGTGTCCCGGAAAACCCTGGTCTTGGCCTTGCTGACAAAGTACCCAAAGGAGTCCACCTCCAGTGTGCAGTAAAGGTCTGGGGGAGCAGACACCGCTCAGCGCCTGAGCAACATCGCCACCAGCTCCCGGGGGACCACAACGGGCAGAGCGAGGCCACGTGCCGGACCTCAGCTCTCCCGATCACACCGGCCCCTCCAGGCAAGGATGGGCACCAGCACTCACTGGCAGACTGCTTGAAGCCCTTGGCGGAGTGGACGATGACGTGCAGGAACCCGTAGAGCCCGGGGGACTCGTCGTCTGTGGTGAGGAGAGCAGAGGCTGTGTCAGGGCTCCGCTGCCACCTCCCGTGCCTCTGGGCTGGCTGTCCTGGAGGCAGCCTTTGCCATAGCGAGCACCAGGTGCCTCTAGTGACACTCCAATGTCCCCCACCCTTCAAAGAGCTGTCCCTAAATTTTGGAAGAGGACACGTATACTCCACTGCCAATCATCCCAAGCTCTCCTGCTGCTGGACATGCCTGAGGGAGGTTCCCAGTAGGGCTGGCTGGGTCTCGCCCTGGGGACACCCTGGTCCTGCCCAGCCCATAGAAACGCTTAAAAGACCCCAAAAAGCAGCCCCGTGCTTCAGCCGGGATTGCTCTGCCTGGGAGACCAACTCTGCTCCAGCAGTGCCACCTGGTGGGTGTCTGTCCCCTGCACAGCCACAGTCCCCAAGCGGGGACCCTGCTCCTGCTCAGGGACCCTACAGCTCCTCCCCGGCATCATCAGGATTCGAAGGGTTGTGCCAGCTCAGCAGACACTCACCGTCCTTATTGCTGGTGACCGGGATGTTGTGGACGGTGCGTAGCTTGAAGCAGGATCCCGTGAGCACCTGCAGCTCCACCGAGCTCAGGACAAAGGCCTGGAGGTCTGGGAGAGGACAGGAGAGGAGCTTCAGAAGGGCACAGCCTCCTGGCCATGGGGACCAGAGAGTAGCAGGCTGCAATACTGAGAGATCTCTGTGGCCCCCGGGGGAGCCAGGAGACCCAGGAGGACTTCAGCAGCCTCAAAATTACCTTTTTTCTGCAGTTTCTGAATGGCCTCCCTCCACTCGGACCTCTCATAGTCGGACGACAGCAGGAAGAGGTAGCTCTGGAAGAAAGAGGGAGATGCAGCAGGCTGTGCGCAGGCAGGGCTGAGCCCGGCCCCCAGCCCACCCTCCTCACCTTCCCGTTGCGGTTGTGGATGCGGAAGGGGATGGCGGGCGAGTTGAGGAGCAGCCAGAATTCATTCTCAAACATCTTCTTCTTGAGGCGCTCGATAGCCCGGCTCTGCCCTTTGTTGGCTTTCTGCAGGTGGGGAGCAGACAGGAGCTTTCACAGGCACTCCTGGACTCCACATCCCACCCCTGACCCAGAGGAAGGCACCACCCCGGCAGCAGGTCCCACATCCTCCCAAACCACCCCACACCCTCCTCTCACCTCCTTCTGCACTTCGCTCTTGATGGCCGAGATCTTCATCTTCATGTCCTCCAGCTCGTGGTCGGGGATGACGTGGACCTGCGGGCAGTGCTCCGACTCCTCCGGCGAGGGGAACACCAGGTCGGCCAGGGGCACGTACCACTTGCAGTCGTACTGCTGATGCTTCCTGCGGCCAGAGTGCGGCTGCTGAGTGATGCCTGACCCTCTCCCCAGCACATCCCCCAGCCCACTGGAGGACAGGGTGGTTGTGCCACATTCCGCCTGTGCCCAGCACCCTCCTTACCCCACCGCCGTCTTCTTCAGCTTGGCACAGAGCAGCACGTCGGTGAAGAGGAAGACGTGCCGCAGCTTCCGCGAGCCCTCCGACAGCTCCACCAAGAAGCCATCCTTGATAAGCTGCCGGGTCTGCGGGGCAGCAGGGCTGGCGTGAGAGCGGGCAGGGAGCAAAGGCCGACAGACCGCAGGGGATGGATGCTCCTGTCCCTCTCCATGGCTCAGCTGCCAGGAGCATGGGAAGGTCCATGTCCTCTGGGTGCTATTTTGAGTCCCGTGCGCTCAGTAGGGTGCGAGCAAGCAGCAAGGACCAGGTAGAGCCCTAACCTTGCACGCAGGACTGCGTCTAGAGGAAACCCTCCATCTCCTGGCCAAGCATCATGGAGCTCCTCAGGATGGAGACACCAGCCAGGGACTGGCAGAGGGCTCAGCCCTCACCCTGTGCCCAGGCATTGCCCACCCCGCTGGCTCACCTCCCCCTTAGGGGTGGTGACCGCTGTCCTCCGGGGATCGATGTCCTCATTGATGCTGG
Source organism: Baryphthengus martii (assembly GCA_013396935.1). Lineage (NCBI taxonomy): Eukaryota > Metazoa > Chordata > Aves > Coraciiformes > Momotidae > Baryphthengus > Baryphthengus martii. The sequence goes on along the minus strand of VWZK01010035.1, from coordinate 142,698 downwards.
AGAGGAAGTTCTGAGAGATGCGGAGGGCGTCCTGGAGCAGTGGGTAGTCGGGGTGGTCGGCTGGGGTGTGCTTGAGGAGGTCCTGGAAGGGGACAGGCACAGATAAGTGGCCCGAAGGCACTGCCCTGCCTGCAGCATCCACCCCACAGACCCCCCAGCAGCAGTCCCCAAGGCTGCAGGTCCTCAGGAGCAACACGGGCAGAACCCCCCCCCACCACCCATCCCGGGCCTGAGGTCACACTCACGTGTAGGACAAGGGTGCTCCGTGTCACCCGGTCGATGGGTTTGTACAGTAGCGCTGTGGGGAGAGAGGAGGCGTCAGCAAGTCACCCGACGCCGGGGCCTCGGCCCCTCTCCTACCTACAAAAGTCAGCACCGCATCCCACGGGGGCAGGGAGGGGAAACCAGATGCCCAGAGACCCCCTCAGGTCCACATGGAGCCCTGGGCCAGTGTCTGGGGCCTGTCCTGCACAGAGCCAGCAACAGCTGGACTGTCACATCAGTGCCAAGAGACGCCACAACCTCGTGTCCTGCTGTGCCAGGGGCAAGAGAAACCACAGCCGGGCCAGGGTGTGGAGCGAGGGCAGAACCCAGTGCTGGCAGCTGCCCCAGAGACACCTTGATTTTGGCATCGCCAGCAGTGCGGGTGCCTGCGGGGTCCCCACTGGGGTGACAAGCTCAGGATAACTGCCACGTGGTGCCTGCCAAGTGGTGCTTCCCACTTGGTGCTCTGCTCCAGCCATCACTCAGCATCAGCAAGGTCTGTCCGTGCTCCAGGACAGGGCACTGCGGTGACACCAACCTGGCCACCATGTCCTCCTCCCTTCTGCTGCTACAGGTGGCAAAGCCAGAGGGGCCGTCACGAACGCCACTCTGCCCTGACTGTGGGACATCCCCACCATGACTGGTGCCAGCGCATCACCCTCTGGGGAGAACAACCTCCCCGGGCACGGCGCAGGCACCGGCACCGCCAGCTTGACGCGCGGTGGCTGCGAAGCGGAAGAGACGCTCGTCACTTCCAGCAGCTTTTTCAGTTTCCTTTTTGGCTCAGCAACGGGTCCTGTCCCTGCCCTGCCCTCGCCAGGCTCTGCCGCCCCATGGAACACCTTGTATCCCCCTGTCCCAGCCAGCCCTGGCGCGAGCCCCCCACCTACAGAGAACACAGGGGCCAAAGCACCGTCCCAAAGCCGCTGCACCGTGTTCCCTCCCCGCAGCCCCCTGTGACAGCACAAGAGGCTCTGTCAGGGGCGGAGGGGGCAGAGCTGCCCCACACACAAGGCACAGACACCCCCTTTCTCCTGCAGTGTATCCTACCAGCAGAAAACCAGCCTCAGGGGCTCTTCAGAGGCACGTTTCACCCCAAGCAGCCAGACAGTCCTCCTCCTCCCTGGCTCTTTGGGCAGATGAAGGCACAGAGCACACTCATGGTGCTGGTCCCTGTGCCCGGCTGCTCGCACCTCTCCCTGGGCTGCCTGCAGCCGGGCCGATGCCTCTGGGTTTTCCTTTCGCTTTGGAGCACTTCCCCAAACGGCCATGGCCAAGCAGGGTCAGGCTTTGGGCTGGGGGAGAGGTGCTGCCTGTCCCCACCCTGCACTATGAGCCATGGGGGGCTCCCATCCTCTTTCCTCCAAAGGGTGCTGCTTCATGGCACTCACTGATGAGGGAGGGACCCCCCTCCTGGAGAACAGGGGGCCTCTGCTTGGGAGGTGAGGACAACACAGCACTGGACCCTGAATCGGAGGCTGCGTCCTCGCTGTGGCTCCCTACAGCAACCCCACTCCGGGATGGAGGGGGAAAGGAGGCTGCATCCCCCCTCTTTCCTCCACCCTAGACCCACAGACAGGATAGACCCTCCTGCTGCCATCACTGCAGACACATGCAAAGCATCGGGGAGCCCCAGGACGGGCTGTCCTGGCACAAGGAAGAAGCTCCAGGCTCCTCGCTATGACAGTTCCACCAGCCTGGGACCCTCGCGCAGGACCGGGCACCAGCAGGCAGAGTGCCTGGTGCCTCTCCTCCCCAGCCACGGAGAGATGGGCGTTCCAGCCCAACGATGTTCACAGCCTCTGAAAAGCAAACGGGGACCCCTTCTATCGCCATCCCTGCAGCACAGCCTGGGCAAAGGGGGTTCTCCATCCCGCCCCAACCCCTCGCTGTCCCGCCACTGGCACCGAGTCCCTCCCGGCAGGGAAGGCGAGCGCATGGCCGCGTGTGCCGGAGCCAAGATGATTCAATAGAGCCTGGAACAAAGACGCTCCCAAGTTCAAGCTGCAGAGAACGATGCAGCCGCCACCCCCCCCAGCAAGGACAGCCAGCTCCGGACCAGCATCCTCACAGCACCGCTCCCCATCGGCGCTCGAATTCGGAGCCGTCCCCCTCGCCTCACCATAGGTGCAGTTACAGCAGAGCCGGACGATGAGGAGGATTTCCATGGCAGCCCCGTCTCCACGCAGCCATCTCTGCCGCTCCGTGGCAGCTCAGCCCGGCTGCGGTACAGCACCGGCCCCTCAGCACGGCTCTCAGCGCAGCCGGCGAGTGGGGAGGAGGGGGTGGGCAGGAGGTGGGGGGCTGCTGCACGCCCCCAGCATCCTAAAGAGCTGCGTCCGTCCCCCCACCCCGTCTTCACCGGCTCCGCACACGGGAATACAAAGGGCTCTGCGCTCCGTAATTCATCCGCGCCGGTCCCGCGCACAGACAAAAGGCTGCAGCCCCCTCCCCACGCCTGCGCCCGCCGTACCTTCCATGGTGACGGACGTGTGGCTCTCCTTTGAGTCCTTGGGGCCCTTCACCTTCAGCTCCTGGAGAAGGAAAGGCCCATCAGAGTAGCCTTCGGGGCGGGGAGGGGGGCGTGCAGGTCATTGCTCAAGGTCACAAGGTCCCCCCCTCACCCTTTCCGCACCCTGATATCTCCCCCCTGCTCGAGCCTGGCCAGACTGGAGGCTACCCGTGGGTGCTGGGGTGGAGGTGTGGGCTGTATGGGATGCTGGGAGCAGCTCTGGCTGTGCCCAGCAGCTGGGACACAGTGGACCCATGGGGCACTCCGAAGCGGGACACCTGACCCTGCAGTTGGGACCGGCAGCTTCCCTGGTCCCACCGAGCTGAAGAGCCCTGCTGTGGTGGGGCTGGAGGGAGCGAGGAGCCAGGCTGCACCCACAGAGCTCCTCATTTCTATTGGGGAGCCAGGGAGGGAGATGCAGCCAGCAGGAGATGAGCCACAGGTGCCCAGCACCCACGCTCGGTGGATGGGGCGAGCAGGGGCAGGCTGCCCTGGCACCCAATGACGCAGCAAGGGCTGAGCCCAACACAAGCTTCTATGAGGCAGAGGCCAAAAAAACCCCTGCAACATTCAAGAGACCACGACCCTCCAGCACAGCCCTGGGACAGTCCCCAAGAGTCCCGAGGGCAGAGAGAGCATCTTCTGCACTCAGCTCAGCCACAAGGACGGGGTTCTCTGCCCCGTTCCCTCCAGTCCCAGCCCAGCTTACCTCTGAGATCTTCTGGAACTGGTAGTTGCTCTGGCTGCACTTCTCTGCCGTTTCGAGTGCGATTTTGTAGTTATCCACAAAGGCCTTGTAGACCCCCAGCTGGCTGGCCTGTGGGGAGCGGGGGTTAGCAGGGCACCCGGTGGGGTGCTGAAGATCCCCCCGCTGCGCGAGGGGCCAAGCGGCCCCCAAGGGGACACTGTTCAGAGCTGTCCCCTTTCAACAGGACACACTGCCAGACCACAGCCAGCTGGCGGGGTCACACACTTGGCTCTGCAGGGAGAGCCGTCGTCCAGGGCAGGATGGTGGTGCTTCTGCCCAGCTCTGCCCCCGCACAAACCTCTGAAATCCAGCAGAGATATAAGTGCCTGGACAGTGGAGGATGAAGCTACAGACATTTCCTGCCACCCTTCAACCTGCCTCTTCCTCCCCTCACTAGCACGGCCACAGCCCCCATGGGCCCCTGCTCCCATCACAAGTCCGAAGCAGCGTCAAGACCAAGAGGGTGACCCTGGGGAGCCACCACCACAGCATCTGCAGGCAGCAAAGAGGCAGGAACCTCCTGCCTCTGCCCAGAGGGTCACTCACACGCCTGGGCTCCTGCCAGTCCCGTGGTGAAGCCACACCAGGCACCTCCAGACAAAACCCTTCCACGGTTGCATCCAGGACCCACCAGCTGTGAGCACAGAGGCTGCACTAACTCCCATCCCAGGGGTGGTGGCTGCTGCAGGGAGAGATGCAACACGTCCCGTGGCCACCAGTGAGCACACTCACGAGCTGGGCCACAGGACGAGGCCAAGTCCCACAGCATGGTGCTCCCTCTCCAAGTCTCCTCCTTTTCCAAGCAGAACAAGCCCCAGGGAAGAAGCATACCAGCTTCTGGAAGAGGTGGCCCATGGTGATGTTGCTGTCCCACTGCTGCACCTTCGGGCACAGGCTGTCATAGAACTCCTTGTGGATCTCATAGATGTCCTGGATCTTGTAGAATATCGTCTCGATCTGCTGGAGGGTGAGGACAGGCTGCGACGTAGTGGCCGTGGCCTTCAGTGGCTTCATAGGCTGCCAAAGGAGAAGATGGGAGAGCGTTTGAGATGAGGGCTGGGAGGAGAATGCTGGGGACAAGCAGGATCTGAGCTGGCAAAGAGAGCTGCCTCAGACAGATCCTGGCCCACAGCTCCTAGCTCATGCATCCCCGCAGAATTCCCCGTGGTGGTGGTGACCCTCACGTTGTGCAACAGCGTCTCCACCACAAGAGCCAGTGAGTCCGCAAGAGGAAGCGAGGCTGTAAATATCTCCCCGCCAGGCACGCTGGCAGTGGGGAGAGCCGAGAAGGGGCAGCTGGGTCAGAGCAAGGCTGACTCCAGAAGCTTTGATCCTGCCCAGGAGAGGGCCAGGCCTGCCTGGGCTCTCTCAGAAGAAAGACATGCATCCATGCATCCGTCTCTGCTCAGGGACATCCCTGGAGCGGGTGTCCAGTTTGGGTACTGTGCTTACCAACAAGAGGGCCTCCAGCTGGTTGATGTAGATCTCTTCACTGGCCAGGAAACCAGAGAGCACCAGCTTCCGCATCTCCAGGCCTTTGCCAGCATCTCGCTCACCCTGTGCAACACAAGGAGCCCGGCTGAGCCAATAAGTGGCATGGGAGGAGACCCTTCGTCCCACCAGCCCATCCCCAGCGTCTCCTCATGGGTGCATCCCCAAAACTCTGTGGCAAGGGCCAGCCATGCGCCTACTGGGCGGCACAGCCAGGCAGGAGCCAGTGGGGAAGCCATGGGCTGCACTGGCTTTGGTCCCCTCCCTGCTCCTGGCTGGCCCGGAGCCCAGTGCTGCTGGAAGCGCTCCAGGGTGGTGTGCGGCATGGCAGGACTCTCCCAGGGCAGAGTCCAGAGGCGCCCGGTGAAGTCATGCCTGGCAATGGATGGTGCTGCCACGTGATCCGGCACCACCCTTTTCCCCAGCTGAGGCTCTCCCGGGAAAGTGCCACCCCAGCGGTTGCTACCCGGTGGCACTGGGGCAGGTCTTGAGCTGTGCGGGACACGCTGCTGGTGGTTCAGCCCACGTTCAAGTCTGCTGCAGCAATCAGGCAGCGGTGGCAACACCATGGTAGGGAGGTGGGTGAAGTGTGGCTGGGCTGGGAAGCTCTGGGACCCTCAGCGAGGCTCTGCCAGCACCCAGGCATGGGCATCCCAGCCCCTGGACCATCTTGAATGCCCAGCATGCCTTGGCCTCCCTCCTTAAAAAAAAATAAAAATACAATAAAAAAAAAAAAATATCACACTTGGGAACCAGGCTTTGCCACACAGACAGGGGCCAAACAGAGCTACGGGGCTATCGGTTGCCCTAGGTAATGAGCCATTTGGGACAGTTTAGGGGGGATATTGGTTCTGCCTCACCGCTGCCCACACTGCCTGCCCCTGCCATCCCTGATCGTTGTGCCCAGGGGCCTGGCAGCTGCAAACACCTGAGGGACACAGCCCCGGGGTGGGCATGGCCACTGATCAGCATCCCCTGACCCACTCTGCCATCCGCCAGCCAGCCCTGGGGGCTGCTGCGCCAACCGGGGCGCTCACCCCATGGTTCCCTGCCAGGCTGCACCATTAAGACCATGTCACAGGGACTGGTGCAGCAGGGGGGTGTACAGGGGGGGCAGTTTTGTGCGCTGGGAGCTTGCGAGCTCTTTGCCACCAATTAGTCATGGGCTTTTCCTGCTTCCCCCAGTCTGGGCCCTGCCCGGGAGCTGGGAAGATAAGGGGCCCTCCTGCACCCGGGCCCCACAGTGCCTCATGGGGACAATGCCAGCTGGACGCCCGCAATCCAAAGGAGCAACCCTAAGGCAGGGTCTCATGGCCATCCCGTACAGGAGAGTCCAAGGAAAGAAGGGCTAGAACCTTCCTTCAGCCCTGTGCCAGCACCCTGGGGGCACCCAGCTTCCCCCACCCCGGCAGACTGAGCAAGAGAAGGGTGCCAGGCTGTGCCTGCCAGCACAGGAGTCCCCCCGACCGGGGCTGCCCCTCAGCACCAGAGTTTGGGGCCGTTTAGGGGTCGCTGGTGGCCGTTCCGTGGGGCAATGGCAGAGCGTGGTCCAGCCCCTTTCTCAGCATCCGGCGCAGGCTCTGCTGAGCCACGCAGCAACCCCCCCGCCGCAGCAGCACGCGTGGCCCCCGCTCCCCGGCGGGAGGAAGGCCGGGTGCTCGCCCTGCTCTGCGCAAGCACCCTCTGGGCCCCTTCGTATCCGACGCCTGGCACGCCCTGCCCCGTGCCCCCGGCCGCAGGAGCTCCCGGGAAAGCAGTGAGGCTGCGGCGATGCTCCTGCTGCTCCCCCAGCTCCGCTCCCCACCAGCACCCGCTGCGCCGACCCAGGAGCTGCCCCAAGAGCTGGGCATCGCCAGCAGCGGCAAGATGCCCCTTGTGCCCCCCACCCGCCGCCCAGTGCAGGAGCGGGGTGCTCTCGCCGCCCACCTTCTCGCCGACCGAGAATGGAGACCCGGGGCTGGTGGGGGTTCCCGGTTCAGAGTCATCTTCATCCTCCAGCACTTTATCCAGGTACCCTATGGCCTCCTCTTCCTCCTCCATGGCCGGCTGGGCAGCGGGGGGCAGAGGGGACCCCGCAAGGCTCCAAGTGAGGGGCTCACGCGGCCGAGCTGGCCCAGTCTGACTCGGCGCTGGACGCTGGCCACCGCCGCGGGATGAAAGGAACCATTATGGGATCCCCGGTGCTCCCGCCCGCCCTGGCTCCGGCCTTCGGCCCCGGAATCCCGGCCGCAGCACCAGACTCTCCCGGCTGCGCAGCCGAGCGGTGGCGGCGGCAACTCCGGGGTGACCAGCGGTGGGACACGAGGGACAGCCCTGGCTCTCCCTTGGCCTCCGCTCACCCCTGAGGGGGCCGCCGGCGGTGGAGGGCCGCTGCCCGCCGCCCTGTGCCCCAACCAGCCCCGCCGCCGCTCCGCCCTGCACGCTCGCTACAGGAAATGCATCTCTTGGCGCTGGAGGTGGGGCTGCTTCTCCGGAGGAGTGTGGTCAAGGCTGGGACGCGCGGCAGACGCCTTTTCCGAGCCAGCTCTTCCAACGGTGGCAGAGCTCAGCGTGCCCGGCGAGACCCACCGTCCCTGGCTCCCTTGCCGGGCCCCCCATGCCCTTGCCCAGCAGCCATCCTGCCTGCCGTGGCCTCCTGGTCCCCACCGTGTCCCATGGGCAGGCAGAGAGCTGGACCGTGGCGACTGTGACCAGCAAGAAGTGACTTTGGTGGGCAGCAGCATCACCACATCCCATATGGGGACCTGACTCTGCACCTCCCCAGAAGGGTCCCAGACCTCTCCCGGGATGCAGCTGAGACGCAGTAGGAAGGCACACATCTGCCCCACACCCCACAGGGATCCCAGCTGGCACCTCGCTGCTGTCACAGACCGACCACAATCGCAAGGCAGCCAGGGAACAGGGACACAAGCAGTGACGAGATGCCTGTGAGGGACGTTGTGGGCCCTGGGAAATGGGGCAAGAACGGCTGGAGGAGGGGACACTAACGCAAGAGCTGTTTCAGCAGTTTCCCCTCACTCCTCGGCAGCAAAAAGGGAACCAGCGGCCACATGTGCTCTGCCCACAGGAGCCGGCCCTTCTCCCCTCGCCTGTCCAAGCCTGGAACAAACTTGTGGTGTGAGAAGTGGGCAGGGACACAGACACAGGGGCTTTCCAGATTCTGTGCCACGGCACGCAGACCCTGCCCACCACGGCCAGGTCCCCAGAATGGGGAACACTCCCTTCCCAGGGGAAAGCCACCCAACAGTGCCAAACTCAGCAGCACCCAAGCAGGCACTGGTCACCAGCCCACACCAAGACCGTGGCACTCATGTTTCCCAGGTAGGAGAGCAAGAGACAGGCTGTGTCTGCACCCAGAGCCTGCAAGAAGAAATGTCCCACCAGGAACCTCCTCCACCTCTCCAGAAGGTACTGACACCACGTCAGTCCCACCTCACTGGAGAAAAGTGACAGGGCAAGCCTGGCCCCTTGTGCCACCAGCCACAGCAGGACCTGCACACAAGCCTGCGCGCATCGTGAGGCTGGACAGACAGAATTAAACGTGCTGCTGCTCAGAAGATGCTCCACTAAGCCCCGCACAAGCGGCTCTAGATAAAGAGATGGAGGCCAAGCCAGCGCTGAGCTCCAATGCTTCCCAATCCCATTAGTGTCAACCAAGTCAGCTTCGCTGCCTGCTTCCAGCCCCAACGTGCTCCACCAGCACCCAAGGGCACCGTTTTGCCGGCATTTCCCCAAGCTCGCTTTCCCGGAGCCACCCTCTGCTATCCCTCCTGGCCCCGGAGGACACAGCCCATCGCCCACAGCATGTCCATCGCCAAACCCCAGCCTTGGGGTGTCAGTGCTGGGGCTCGCAGGGCTGTGCTGGAGGACAAGGAGCCCTGAGCCCAGGTGGTTTGGACCTGGACCCGGGTCCTTCGAGCAGCAGGGTGCCAGAGGGGTGCCAGCTCCCCCCTCCCTCCCCAGGGACCGCCGGAGGGCCGAGCTGGGTGTCGAGAGGAGGAGGAGGATGCTGGCCCAGGGGAGGAAGCCACACCTCTCGACTCCTCTGCCTCAGCATCCGGGTTAAGGGCTTAACTCTTTCCAGGACAAAAACCTGCACGTTTCCCAACCCAGCCTCCTACCCCGGCCAGCCCCCAGCCCGCTGCAGTGGGGGGACAAGGGCAGCAGGTACCTCTGATTCCTCAGCATCCCCCGTGGCACAGCTGGGCCCACTGCCCTGCTGAGAGACACCGATTCAGGGCACACCCTGGGGACACCCACTCCACAGCCTCTGGGCTTTATGGAAACTTTTACTTTGGAAAAAAACACTTTTTTTTTTTTTTTCCCCTCTTGGTTTCCTGGCACGCAGCTCTCCAAGTATGTCTCCTGGGAAACATCTTGGATAAACCCCAAGGGCTTTCCGAGGATGCTCTCGGAAGAGCAGAGGGAGAGGAAGGGTTAAATCTAAGTTCCCCAGAGGAGGAGGCGGGGGACAAGGTGTCCCTCCCCAGCTGGCAGCTCGTCCCCAAGTGCCACTAGGTGGAGCCGGCAGCCCGGCCGAGCGCCTGCGCCCGGTCCCCAGGGGTTCCACGGAGCAGGGGACCCCGGGACCACCACGCTTTCAGTACCTGGACCTCACTCTCCAACCAGCCCGTGCTGTCGTGGCTCTGTCACCAGCATAGCACGACTGTCAGCAACACAAGTTGTCCCCTAGATACGGCATCCCCATCAACTGCAGCAGAACACGGTGCTGCTACCCAGAGCCAGCAGGGTTTGAGATGCCAGGGAACGGTCACTCCAGGTCACAGCAGCACCAGAGCATCACCGACGCTTCCAACACAACCGAGCCAGGTACCCACAGCCCCGGCTTCAACCGCACCCGGCGCTGAGCTCCACATCCCGAGCACCTACCCCTGTGCCGAGGCCGTCAGTGGGTGTGGGCGAGACACCGTCCCCGCTCTCCTGGCCGCGGGCGCTCAGCTGCGGGGACATGGTGGGCGACTCATCGATGTAGGGCATGGTTTCCGAGCCTTCCGGCAGCACCTTGGGCTCCTCGTTGCCCTCGGCGTCATACTCATCCGCACCATAGTTGAAGTCTGCCAGGGGAAGAGAGGGTGGCGGTGAGCAGCCAGGCAGTCAGTGGGTCATGGGTCACCTCCTGGTGCACCACAAACCACCCCGTGCACCACAAATGCCCCAGTCTGTGGTTATCCACGGGCAATTGACCCCGTTTCCGATACCCAGGGCCACACACGGTCACGGACACCTTCATCCGCATCCCGCTCCAGCCCCACCAGCCTCAGCTGCCTGCTCTCTGCCTGCCCGGCTGAGCAGGGAGGGCATCGCACTGAGCATCCTCGGCCGCAAGGCATCCTCCGCTCCACTCGACACACTTCCCTATATTTGCATAATTAACAGCACGGAGAGGCCTCGGGCCTCCCTAGTGCAGGGACAGCTGCTCCGCCAGACGCCTTGGCCCTACGCGAGGCCCTGCTCGCCCGGCAGCCGCCATCCCCGTGCCATCCCCGGGGAGCGATGGAGCTGGGCTGGCAGCCACGGCCATGCCGTCCTCCCCGCTTCCCAGTGCCCGTCCTCCTCGGAGCGTGGGAACGGGTGCCAGGACGCTTGGGTCTGCAGCACGGAGGACAACCTCCCCTGGAGGAAGGCGGATGGCGGCAGCTCCATGGTAGATGGGCAGCTCAAGCCACACTGGAAGGGGCAGAAGGCATCTGCTTTCCCCAGCGCAGGATGAGGCCCCCGCTACGCCAGGCCAGCACCCAATTTTGGATGCCCCATGCCGTTCCACAGCCCCCCCATTGCCCATGGCCATGGGGAGCCATTCTGGGGAGCTGGAGCCCCAAGGCGGGGCGGAACAGGGGACTCCAGGGTCTGCAGTGGGTCCCTGGGGCGCAGCGGGGACCGGGGTACATCCTAACCTGTTACCATGGAAACGGTAGCGGCTCGGTGGCGGTGGGAAGAGGCGGCTGCAGCAGCCCCGAGATGCTGACAAAGGGGAGGGGGAAGGGAGCCTGGCTGCGGCAGGGGCAGCCGTGGGGTGCAGCCAGCACACACACCCCCCAGAGCCTGTGGCCAGGACCCCCTCGGCAGCTCGCAAAGGGCACAGCTCAGCCGACCTGACCCCATGCCAGCCCCTCGGTCCCCACCTGACAGCTCCATGGCTGTCCCCACAGGCTCCCTGGGCACGGACAGCAGGGAAACCCTAGCCGAGAAACCGGCCGATACCTCAGCCTGTACTCTGGCCAAAATAGGGGGTGTGGGGTCTGGAGCGGCCATCCCAGACCAAACCCTTCACCGCTGCCACTTCGTGCCCCCACGGCCCTGCCACCCCGGCCGAGGACTCCCCTGACTCTCACCAACGCCGCTCAGCACATTAATATTGCATTCAGTTCCACGTTGAAAGTGGATATAAATCTTTAAATCAAAGAGCGCTGCGAAGCCTGGTCAGGCCAGAAGCCTTGCTGGTGCCAGTGGGGAGGGACGAAGGCTCCCATCCTGCATCTGGGGGTGGGATGGAGGAGAGCCCTGACATAGGCCAGATGCATCCTGACTCTGCCAGAACACCACAGCCCCTCTCGGATCTTGCTTCGTTAGCAATTAGCAGCTAATAACCATTCCTCAGAGGCTGGGGTGGCGCCCTCACCGCCACCCCTGTTCAACCCAGGAGCTGACTGGGAATGAACAAGCTGGATGGGCAGAGATGGGGGAGCCCATAGCTCCTCCCCGGTCCCTTCCAGGGAAAGAGGAACCCTTATTCTAACCTGACCTTCCTCCTCGTGGTGGGACATCCCCTGTTCCTCCTGCCTTTGACAGGTCCCAGCTGGGATGCCTCCAGCACCAGCCAGGAGCAAGGCAGCACGAGGGCCGTTAGCACTGGTGTCCCCATGATGACCACCACCCCTGGATACTCACCCCATGCAGCTCCCCTGGGCACTGTCCCCAGGCTGAGGATGTCCCTGCGAAACCCAAACCCCTCACCCAAGTGCCCTTCCCATCAAGTGGGGTCTAGAGTGGAGCCAAGGCAGAAGAGGGGACAAAGCTGACAGTCTCCACCAGGCACACCAACTTGGGGGCCATCAGGCTCCACCACCACCCCTCCACCAAGGCCAAGGTCTGCAGCTCTGGGCTTAACCACAGGGCAGGCAATGGGAGCACCCAGAGTGGCAATGGCACTGTGGGAGACCTGGCAACCCTGGCTGGTGGCAAGGTAACGAGAAACACAGCTTTAATGAGGCGGCTGGGGACCCTGGGAGGTGACGCTCGCAGCGGCGCAGGGAAGAAGACGGCATCGATGACACAGAGAGGGGAGGGACTGGCCTGTGAGGAGATGGGAATGACCTGGCTCTCACTCAGCCGTTGCTCCCAGTTGGAGCAGATCTATGTACCAGTCCCAGACCCGAGCTGGGAACAAGACTTACAGGCAGCACCCCAACAGGAGGGAGGACAGAGCAGTGTGCCTATGGCTCCAGCTGTGCCTCCAGCTGTGCCACCCATGGCTCTGCCGTATTTACAGGGCTCTCACCTGGGGAGAACAGGCAGAGGATCATCCCCAGCACCCACTGCATGGAGGGAACCAAGCGCCACCAAGCAGCCAGGATGGACGAGGGGGACATTGCTGGGCGAGGGGACATGGAGAGCCTGGTCCCTACGTCTCCTTGCCCATGGGGTGCTCTTGCCACCCAGCCAGCCCAAACCAAGCACCTCCCTCCTTTCCCCACAGCTGCATTGCCCCTGCAGCCTGGTTCTGTGCCCGTGCCAAAACCCAGTGCTATTTTTGCTCCCGTTTTTCAGCAGCAGTGGAAATTCTCCTGCTCCACCCCAAGCGTAGGGACCGATGGGAGAGAGGCAGCCTGGCCCAGGGGAGCCACTCTATGAGGCCAGGACTCCCTGACCTGAAATGGCCTTGTCATCCCAGCTCCCACACACAGCCCTGTGGCCCTGAGCTGGATCTGGCCACCCAATGCCCCAAGGGCCACCATCTATGGGATGCTGACACCCACCAGGGCAGAGTCCTGTGGGCTGACACATGGACCCAGGAGGGTGACACAGCCTGGAATCCATCTCCACAGGGGAGGGTTTTCCCCAGGAAAATAATGTTTCTACTCTGCCACATCTTCCCAGGTCTGATCCAGGCATGATGGTCCCCAAGAAGGAGCAGAGTCAAAGGCAGTGACCGGCTCCTGCTCAGCCCAGGCAGAGGCAGCACAATCACAGCAGCTCAGAGGGGCATTTTCTTCACTTTCCAGCCAGTCATGTGCTGTTCCCCGGCACCCCAGCAGCACGCCGGCACACCCCAATGCTCACCCATCCTATCCTACTGCTGGGAAAAGCCCAAAATCTGCATGGAGCCTGTGAGGTTTGGGGAAAACATTGCAGTTTCCCTGTGCTTGGGTGAAAATTCACCATGACAACACAGATGCGTGAGCTGGCCTCAGACCTGCCTCCGCAGGCTTCCTCCAAAGGGTGGCTCAACACAACGAGCATCTCCTCCACACCACCGCTGCCTGTCTCAGTGTGACGAAGGCCGGACCCTGTCCCACACCCCCCAGCACATGGGCACATCGAGCAGTCTCCTCTGCACCTCTCCCCTCCATGGTGAGGGCGGCCGGAGCAGGATTCAGGATGGCAGAGCCACGGCTTTGCAGAGATGTCAGGGCTGGGAAGGAGGGTGTGGAGGCTGGAGCTGGATGCGGCCTCTGGGCACCAGCCCAGCCGCCTGCACAAGGCAGCAGAGCAGCGCTGGACCCTGAGACTGCCGCTGCTAGATGCAGCCTCCGGCCCTGGGTGTCAGGAGGCTTTGGGCTGGAAAACTCAGGGGGAGCTCAGCCCTGTGTAACATGCCCCCCAACAGCCCCTGCTCCCTCCAGGGCACAGCAGATGCCAGATCAGTGCAGGGAGCACCGTGTCCCCTTCTCCAGAGCATCCCACCTTCCCATGCAGCCGTGCCAAACCTCACTGCCCCACGAACGCCAGGTTATGAGCTCAACACTGCACTCCAAACCCCATCTTCAGGGTGCCCATGAAGCTCAACACTCTCCCAGAATGAACAAGAGAGATCTCATGACCGAGCCCCCATCCCCGGCTCCCTTGGCCACCGCTGAGACAGCTACTGTGAGACCAGGACCAGCACAGCTCCAGGGCTCATTTCTCACTGCTGCTCATCTGTGGGATGGGGGAATTCTCACCCCTCAGGCTGCTGCAGGATGCCCCCAGCCTCGCTGGCTGCCAGCCCCTGGGTACCCACAGCACCCTGTCACAGCACCCTCAGCACAGCAGCACCTCGGAGCTCGCTACGAAAACCACGGCTAGGGGAGAAGTGTCTTCCCACGGCCACTGGGATGAGACTATAGGCAAAAAGCACCCACGTCCCCAAGGACACACATGGGCTGTCAGGCTGCTCCGGCCTTAGTGATCCCCACCGCACTGGGATCACCATCACCCATCACGCATCCCCTGGAGCAGGCGGCGGGTCCCTGGAGCCTGAGGGATGCTGGACCGACTCCAGCCAGCACTGCCCCGTCACTGGGGCGTGTGGGATGCTCAGGGAGGGGAGCGCAACCGCCTGCCAGCATCACCTCCCCCGTGTCCATGCTCAGCTCAGCCCGGGAGCNGGGCCCGGGCGGGGGGCTGGATAGGAGAGAGTCGGGCACGGCCGCCTGCCCGGGCTGCACGATGGATCTTCTGCCAGGGGTGCCCAGGGAAGGAGGTGCCGCCTGGCAATGGCAGCGCGTCCCGCCTCCCGCCCCTGCCTTGCCGGGGGGGAGCCGAGCTCGGCGTCCCCCCGCACGCAGCCACGCAGACCCTCCGCAGGGGTCTGAGGAGCGAGGAGGGAGAAGAAGGAGGGGGAAGGGGAGGAGGAGGAGGGGATGGTGGTGGCACAGGGGCACGTGGCTGCTCCCCAGGTCTCCCCAAGGAGAGTGGCGGGGGGGGGGGGGAGGGCGGCNACGGCCACTGGGATGAGACTATAGGCAAAAAGCACCCACGTCCCCAAGGACACACATGGGCTGTCAGGCTGCTCCGGCCTTAGTGATCCCCACCGCACTGGGATCACCATCACCCATCACGCATCCCCTGGAGCAGGCGGCGGGTCCCTGGAGCCTGAGGGATGCTGGACCGACTCCAGCCAGCACTGCCCCGTCACTGGGGCGTGTGGGATGCTCAGGGAGGGGAGCGCAACCGCCTGCCAGCATCACCTCCCCCGTGTCCATGCCCCGCTCAGCCCGGGAGCCCCCGACACAGAACGACGGGCACAGCACCGCTTCCCAGGGCACAGCACCACTTCCCAGCGCGACGCATCGTTACACAACAGGTAGGGGGGGACCCACCGCCCCCGGCCCCCCGCACCGTCCTCCACCCCGCTCCCCTGCAAGCCNGAGGAGAAGCCCGGCTCCATCACTCTTTCCACCAGGGTCTTATCTCTTTCCTATGACCCAGCGATGCTGTGCCCCCTCCCCAGCAAAACCTCATCAGCCCCTCAAACTGCTACAGCTGAAGGACGCAGGCTCCTTTTGGCCCTGCTTCTCCCAGTTCCAAGAGAAACCAGGACCCTCTGGAGCCGGGAGCTGCCCTGCCCTAGGCAACCCAGGTCGGCAGAGCCGGGCACAGGCAGGTAGGAGTTAAACTGCCCTCCCCAGCTGCATGTAGCCAAAGGAAATGTAAAGTGCCAGAGTCATCAACCCCAATATGTCAGGGCGCCAGCCAAGCGTTCAAGTGCAGAGGCTGCCCTCGTTCAGCCCGTGCCGGCACCGATGCCACCGTCCCCGTGGGGTGGGCAGCATCCTCCGCTGGTGCCCTTGGCCGCATCCTGCCTGCAGGCTCAGCCGTGCGGGGAAGGGACTGGACCAGGCGCCGAGACCAGATGGGAACCGGGCAGGAGGGATAATGCTCTGCTGGGAACAAGGGGAAGGTAGAGCCACCGGAGCGTGAAGTGCCAGGACGCGGGTGGCATCGGCTGGGAAACCTGAGGGGACTTGCCAAGGCACTGTCATCACCTGATCCCTGCTCTCAGGGTTGTCCACGCCAGGCTCGGATGCAGCTGATACATTTTCGGGGAGTGCAGCAATGCCAAGGCTGTGGTTCGGCACAGCTGGGGCGCGTGGAGCCACCGGCACCTGGCATCCAGGGTGAGGAGTCGCTGCTGCCCCTGGCACAGCTCTGCCTCCCTGAGGGGCCATATCCGGCCCTGGCATGGCGAGGACCCGTGCCTACAGCCCACAGGCCGTGAGTCACTGGGTGCTGAGTCAGAGGCACTGGGTGCAGCCCCACAGCTGCCATTTCCCAACCCTAGCCCGGCCCCACTCCCAGGTATTTCAAGAGTGCAAGCCCCTGCAGCCACCCCACAGGATGCTGCTGAGCACCACCAGCAGCCCTGCACTACTCGGTGAGAACACTGCCCTTGTCCCCAAGCCATTAGCATGGGCAGTGCCAGCCCTGCCCAAGAGTGGCCACGATGAGACAGTGTTTGCTGCTCTCCATCCCCAACTAGCTCCCCTACTTGTTCCTGCCAAGACTCCAGCTCGGTACCACAGCCCGGCCCCGTTCCATCCCTTAACAGTTCCGATGGAGAGTCCCCTCCATCCTTCACAGCCAAACCCCGCAACCCCGCAGCCCCCGCAGCGTGAGGCCCTGCCACCCACCCGGCACAGCGAGCTGCCAGGAAGGCGACAGCGGTTCTGCTGAGCATATGAACCCCATTCAGGGCAGGAAACCACGTTCCGCTCTCGACTCGGGGAGCAGCACCAGCAGCAGCACAAGGTGCATCTGGTCCCCCTCCAACACGGCTGCTGCAGAGCCACGGGGGCGGCCAGTTTTCCATGCACGGCTCCCTGCGTGCGCGCAGGGGTTTTCCGTGTGCTTCCCCCAGCCGGACATGCTTCCTGGCCGCTCCTGCCCATGGCACCAGCCTCTGCAGGCCATCCTTCTGCACATCTTTATCCAACATAGGGCATAAGCTGAGCGCTTGGATGAGGTACCCACAGACCACCAGACTCCCAGGAGTCCTCGACCAGCTGGGCATTCCCGGCAGGACACCAGGCAGCAGGCCCTGGCAGTGCCACGGACCAGGAGACCTGAAAGGCAGGCGCCCCACAGCCCAGCTGGGCAGGCCTCCTGTAAAGTCTCTCCATGCACCGAGATGCCCAAATCAGAGTCATACCCAAAAAGCCTTATCTGGCTGCACACACCAACCCAAGCAGGAGCTCTCGCACGGCCCAGACGAAACAGTCCCAGCAAACCACTGGGGGGTTATTTTTACTGTATTGTTTTGTGTTCTTTTCACCTTTGCAAAAACAACGAAACCCAGAAACCTGAAAAACCACCAAACCTCCCTCCTCTCCCTGGGGCTGGGGGAAGAACCCACCCACATCCAGGCACCCAGCACCCCATGGTGACACAGACCAGCCCTGAGTGAGAAGACACTGCCAACCGTGTTCTTAACCCACTCTCCAGCCACCCCCAGCTCCAACCACAGCACAGTGGGAGCATCCTTGAGGCAAGAGCCAGAAGCCAAGTCCCGCTGTTCCTCCCTGCCACCGGCTGGCCCCATGCAGCCTGCCTGGTGTCTGGCTGTCTGCCTGGCATCTGCCCAGCCCCTGCCCACCAGCCCACGCGTCGCTATTTCTGGATTCTTGTGCAAGAGCCTCCTCCAGCCACAGCTACGTGAGCCTCAGCCCTTGCTCAGGGGCAGGCTGGGGCTGGTGGTGGGCACTCAGGGCTGGCAGTGGGCACCCAGGGCTGGGGTTGGCAGTGGGCACCCAGAGCTGGCAGCAACCAGAGAGCAGCTTTGGAGCTGCCTGCACCTCCAGCATTGGTGTGGGACAAAGAGGATGTTTTCCTGGGGGAAGACTGGAATGAGAGAGTGGTTGGGAACACCATGTAAGCGGCAGCATTAGACAGGGACTGAGAGAGCAGCCAGAGTCCTTTGGTCGAGAGAGGTGATGCCTACGTGTCCTGGAGCCATGGAAGGGACAGCACTAGCGCCGCAGAGCCCAGGGCTGTGGTGGGAGGTGCCAGCCAAGAGCCCAGCTTTCTGAGCTCCCCCAGTGCCTGCTCTGCTGGGTTCGCTGGGAGGTCTGGGCTGTCCCTTGCTGGTGCAGAGCAGCAGCTATCCCCCTACCAGAGGCTGAAGAGAGGGAAAAGAGGAATAAATGAAAATGTTTCCACCCTTCCCACCAAGAAGCACAGCAGATCCTTCCTGCTGGGTGTCCTGAATGTGCTGCTCCTCAGCATTAAACTTCTCCCTCAGCATCACTTTCCTGCAGATAGAAATCCCAAGGTCAGCACTGCATCGGCCCCAAGCTCCCCTCGCATCCCCAGGGCATGGCTGAGAAGAGCCTGGAGCTCTCAGGGAGTCAAGCAGGGTGCCAGAGCCAGGCAGGTCACCCCAGAGAGCATGGGGAGGAGGGCAGAGACCGAGCCACAGCAGCGGTGCCCTTGGCCTCTCAAATTACCAGGCAGAGAGGGAAAGAAAGGTGGCGGCTGCTCTCAGGAAGAAGCCTCCGCTATCAGATGAAGGCCTGGGCCAGCTATCTCATCACGTCTCTCTTCTGTGAGGGAGGTAATCGTGGCCATATCTGCCAGCGCTGCAGCCCCTGGCTGCTCCTCTCCCACCCAGCCCCGGTGCCAGCGCTGCCGAGATGGCTCAGCCAAGTTTGCTTCCCGCCGCTGGACCTGCGACCAAGGAAAAGGTGTTGGTTCTCAGCATCCGAACGAAAACCACCCACGGCAGAAAGCCCTGCTCCGAGCACAAAGGTCTCCCTATCTGCCAGATCTTCAAACAATCCCTGAACTTTGCAGCTGGCACTTATCTTGGGGCAGATCTGCAGGACATCCTCCACAATTCTGCTTAGGCCGGCCAGGCTCTGCCAAGAACTACAGCCAAGAAGCATTTCTGCTCCTGCTCTACATGTGCAAATTATCCTGCTTAACAAACACCGATAAAACCACCAAGGGTGGGAAAGCCAAGTCCATGTGACGATGTCTCGTGGAGATGCAGTGAGATGGGTGTGCTCTCTTCCGCTGGGCTCCCAGCAGCTGCTCTGGCCGATCTCAGGGTCTTTAGGGAGGACAAACGCAGCAACGCCAAGAACCGGGGCACAGACGCCCTCTTCCCGGGATGGAGGCACACTTGGGAGCTGCCTTGGCTAAACCAGGCTCCCCTCTCTAACCCTGGGGAATATCAATCCTTCCCAAATGCAGGAGAAAGCATCTCCCTCCGCTCACCGCTGCAGAGCTGGCTGCAGCAGAGAGCACCCAGCAGAAGACATGGCAGAGCCATGCACTGGGATCCCAACTGGTGGCATCACTGGCCACGCTGGGCAGGAGGAACCAGCCGAACAAAGAGCCCTGCCGCACAGAAGTGTCTTTCCAGGGGGGAAAAAGCCAACAACAAACAAATCAGATTTCAATAGACTTACGATGCAAATATATTCAGGCCCCGCAGGGCACTTCTGGCTGTAGCCAGCCACCTAATGAGGGATTCCTGCCCACGCTGCTGCCACCGCCTCTACCTGGGGACTATTGATTGCCCCACAACCAGCCACCACTGCACCGAGCCTGGGGGGCCAGGGGCCCACCTCTTGCCCTCCAAAGTGGATCTGCACCCCCTCCTTCCCTTCCACGAGGCACCAGGGCAGAGCCCGCAGCCCAGCGCCACTGCCCACTGCCTGAGTGCTGCTGGGCCGGGCACGCTCAGCATCATCTCTGCCCCATACAGTGGCACCTATCCAGCCGGCAGGACGGTACACAGCGCACAGGGTGCTGCAGCCACACCCACCTCCTGCAGAATCTGGTTCAGAGAAGATGTGGGTTCGGGATGCGGGGCAGCAGCCACATTCCCACCACAACCACGCTTAGCGGTGGGGAGGGGAGCAGGCCAGCAGAGAGCCAGACCCAGCCATGACAGATGTGTCCACCAAGGTTGGCTTACCTACTGTCCCCCTGCCCGCTGAGAGGGACAGGGACACCCCTCCCACTGCACACCCATCCTGCTCGGCATTCTCAGGGCGCTGGTGCCTGGAAGAGCTGTTTCTTCATCCAGCAGATGCTGTGGCTGCTGCTGGCTCTGCCCCAGAGCAGAGATCCCGGTGGTCCCCACGGGCAGAGCTGCTCATGGGTCTGCCCTTTGCTCTTCCAGCTCTTTTACAAGCCTTCCACTATTTGATGGTCGCAAGGAAGTTACTCCAAGAAGCAGCACTTACAGGTCGCATTTAAAAGCTACGCTTGTCAACAGCAACTGTTCTACTCAAAGGCTTTTTAACCTCGCGAACTCTCACATTTATTTATGATTTTCATTCAACCTGCCCCAGGTTGACCCTGCAGACCCCATCTCGGGCAGCACCGGCTGCCCCCTGTC
This sequence comes from Baryphthengus martii, assembly GCA_013396935.1. Lineage (NCBI taxonomy): Eukaryota > Metazoa > Chordata > Aves > Coraciiformes > Momotidae > Baryphthengus > Baryphthengus martii. The sequence goes on along the minus strand of VWZK01010035.1, from coordinate 122,334 downwards.
ACGCAGGGGTTGTTGTCACACTGCCATCGGGGGGAGTTTGTGGAGAAAAGCCACCTCCTGAACTGCCACCGGGCCCCAGAGCAGATGGAGACGGTTCAAAGGTCCCCAGCAGGCGCGCGCACACACACACACAGAGGCTGCGGTTTTGTCCTCGCCTAAGCAGTTAAAATTAAACGCTGAGACTCTGCCTGGCCTTCCTCAGCCAGAAGAGGAACTTTCAGCATCTTCAGAGCCAAACGAGCGCTTTCTGACAGTGGGGAAATACAACAAAGTAAAAATGAAAATAAATGAATATGAGGAGACAGAGATGGTAGATGGGATCTCAGGGGGAGACAACTCCCACCCACACACATCCCAGCTTCAGCATCAACTCCCCTGTCTCCTCCTCATCCTAAAGGAGGGGAAATGAAGGCATAGACAATGCAACACTTCACCGTCCTGGGCACTGCGGGATCACTGCTTCTCTTGCACACCACAACCTACTCAAATAGAAAGAGATGCACCGGGATAAACTCTGGACTTTGTTCACTATTTTCCGTTCTCCTTTTGCTGGGTTTTTAGATGATTTTCCAAGAAACAGATGAGGAATTATCAGGGTCCAAGGGCGGCCCAGAAAAGCAGGACAGAGCCCTGCTGGCAGCACTGCCCCATCACCTCCTTGACTGCAGAGGAGTTGCTCCAGCACAGAGAGAGATGATGCTTTTGCAGTATCGTGTATTCACCAGCAGCAGCACAAGCAGAAAGCAGGGATGGAGCAGCAAGAACAAGCTCTGCTCTTACCCAAATCATGCCAGGAGCCCCCATCACGATACCCATGGCAATCCAGCCCCCAGCCAGGCACTCGGGGATGAGGTGGCCGATGGCCTGGGGGCTCCAAATGCCTCAGGGTCCCCTCCTCATCTCTGCCCTTTGGTGCACACACCGACACAGCTGCCTTTCTGTGCTCGGCGCTCTTTGAGGAACAGATCTCGCTGCTGCCGGCAGCCCTCCTTCCCATTTCCCAAGGTACTAGAGAAGGCGATGTGGCAGGGTGAGCAGAAAAGCCCACGTGACTCCAGGATCTTTCCACGACAGAAACTGTAATTCCAGCTAAACAGAGGGCTGGGGATTTCATTTACGGCACAGCTCGCAGCCATAGCATCCTGCTGTAACCGGAGCCACCAGCCAACCCTATCATGGACTATTCCAGCTCTGCCAGAGCTCACATTTCCGGGGTGCAGGGTGCTACACAGGGCAGCTTGGAACCCTGCAGCTTTCTGGAGGAGCTTCACGAGCTCCCGCAGCATCCCAGCTCCGTGGCAAAGCTGGCCTCTTTCTCCACTCCCCAAGGGCAAAGTGGGGAAAGCCAGCGTCGAGTTTGTTCCACCTCTGCGTACACCTCCCGACGAGCATCACCGCGTCCCGGTCACCGGCACACTTGCCTTCCACCCGCTCGGCTCTCGCTCTGCTCTCGAGCACCGATCCCCAGCACCTGACCCTTCGCCCCAGCTTCGTGGCACGGCAAAAGGGAGGTGACGGAGGCAGCACCCGATCGAAGCGCCGCCGTACCCCAGCACACCCGCACCACCTCCCGGCACGGCTCCGCGCATACTCAGCTGTGAGGCCAGCTGTGTGTTTAGCCACAGGGGCAGGTGACAGTCGAGATGAAGGGAATTTTAGTCCTTTCCACGCTTCGTTTTTTAGCCATCTGCTCGCTGACGCTCAGATTTTGTTGGTCCCGGGTGAGCTGGCACGGGCATTATCTCAGATGCCAGGATCGCGTATCTGGCTGTCACACGCGCTGCTTTTATGCAATAGCCGCAAACAGGGGCATCTTGAGGATTTCCTTGCTTTAAATCAGATTAATCACAAGCTACTTAAAGGAAACCACTGTCTTTTCCTGGTAATTCCCATAAAGATAATATTCAACGCTCCTTCGCTTGCTGTCCAGATAGAGCTGCCGTAGGTTATGGTGGAACAGCCGGGGACCGACCGCGTTCAGCCACAGCCGCAGCATCCAAAATTCACATTAAAATACCGAGGAAGCCAGGCAGGGCAGTTCTAACTGAGTTACACACCACCTGCACTGCTGGCAGGAGAAGCAAACAGCACTGCGATCAGGAATTTGAAATTATATCTGAAAAATAAAGAGAAGTGAGGAGAAAACAACGAGAGCACAAAGTTAACCAACCGGCCGGAGAAAGGGGGATCCAGGCAACCACGGCACGCCTTTTACTGTGCTCTCAAATCCTGCCCTTAAATGTCAGCGCCGTAGCGCACACGGGCACCCTCACAACACGCAACAAAGAAAAGTGCTGATGCTTGGAAAAGGCCATGCCATGGGACAAAGAGCCGGATGCTCAACAGAGGGGACACTGCCTCTTTGGACAAGTACAGGAGCTGGGAACCGTTACAGAGACCCATTTGGGGGACCAGAAGGAAAAGGAAGAGAAAGAGGCTGAGGCCACATTTAACCACAACAGAAGCAACCTTGGATTTCAAGGTCTTGCCCTAAAGACTCATCCCAACCAGCTGCAAAGGTCTTGGTCCAGCCACCTCAAAGAGCAGCTGGAGGACCCTTTGAATTCCAAAGCCAGGATGCTCAGGGACTTATAATTATGCTCCAGGAAAGCCCCTTTAATAACAGTCCCGCAGCCCAAGAGCAGCCTAGCACAGTCCTGGGTGTTTGGGAACATTCAGGACTGATATCCTGATATAAATAAAATGAAGGATCTGAGTATAAAACAGAAGGATTTGCACTGGGATGCTCTGATGCACTCAAGCCCCTTCAGCCACTGAGCAGCTCTCCAAAAACTACAACCCGTGCCCCCTGACAGGGAGCTGGAGAAGGGCTCGGGGTGGCCCTTTGAAGGCAACACCTCAAATGTCCATAGTCCTTCCCAGGAGCCTGGGAGCAGATTCCCATGGCTGGTCCCCACCGATCAGGGACAGGCACAAACACACGTGTGAGCCATCTCGGCACAGTACAGAGACAACATCGAAAGCAGACACATACTTTGGATATTCCACCTCCAGCCAGCTCGGGAAGGTGAAATGGGAACTGAGCTGTTCTCCAGCCCTGCAGACTAATGCAATAAATATAAATTACACTAAATATTAAGCACAGTCTGACATCACAGTGCTTGCTACCCAGGCAATCTTAAACGAGCACGACACAGCCTTCAGGAAACACCACCGCCCCAGACAATCGAGCAAGATTAAAATTAACTCAAGTCAGCTGCAGAATTTGCAACATAAAAAGTGACATTGCCAGGCTGTCAGGACTGTGTTTGAACCGGGATTAAAGCTGATGTAATAACAACTTCCAGGCCGCTGGAAGTAGGACAGCGTGACGGGTGACAGCGCTAGCTGGCTGTGCCTTCACTACCATGAAACAGCCAGTCACTTGCAAAATAACAGTGTCCTCGATCCACCCAGCGAAACACCCCGGGACACCTCACCACCCAAGCACGCTTCTGCTTTAGTAGCTCCAGGACTTCCTCATGGGAGTTCACAGGGTGTCACCTGAGCAGAGGTATCCTCGTGAGCCAGGTCACACCTGGAGGAAGGGACCCTCCCGCAGCGGCCCAGCCCCAGAGATGGCTCCTGAGCCAGTGGCACATCACCAAGAACCAGCCGCCCTCCCTCCTCGCGTGCCCGAGAAGGGGCCGTGGCGTGGGATGTCCTCGGAAGTGGAACAGGGATGACTCAGGAGTGACCTTAGTGGTGTGACTGGGACAGCACAAGGGCTGGGGGTGGTATTAGCTGTTTGATGGGGATGGGCAAAAAGGCTCAGACCGTGTGACAACCATGGGGTGCCCTTGGCCGTGCGACGGGAACAGCCTGGGGAGACCGTCGGATCCTCTGCCGTGCCACAGCAGCGGCGCGGCACGGGGACCGGGTGGCACAGGGTGTCCTTGACTTGTGCCATGGATACGGCACGGAAGCTCGGGATGGGGATGAAGATCCCCAACGGGCTGGGGATGCCCTTGATGGTTTGGATGGGGATGAGGACACCCTGGTCCCCGGTGTGGGGTGCCCCGGGGGCGCAGGCCGGGGACGTCCGTTCCGCGGCACCCACCTGCCGAGGAAGCGTCCTCCGCGTCGGAGCTGCCGCCGCTGCC
>VWZK01010035.1:80351-115571 GCA_013396935.1 Baryphthengus martii | reverse complement strand
ATGCTGTGTGCGGGCACTGGAGAGGCTGCGGGACCTGGGCTTGTTAGCCTGGAGAAAAGGAGGCTCGGGGGAGACCTTCTCGCTCTGAACAACTCCCTGACAGGAGGTTGGAGCCACGAGGGGTCGGTCTCTGCTCCCAAGGAAGAACAAGGACTCGAGGAACTGGCCTCGAGTAGCAGCAGGGAAGGTTTAGGTCGGACATGAGGAAAAATTCTTCCCCAAAGGGCTGTCAAGGCCTGGCCCAAGCTGTCCAGGGCAGGGGTTGAGTCCCCATCCCTGGAGGGGTTTATAAGTTGTGGAGATGTGATGCTGAGCAACATGGGTTAGTGGTGCCCTGGCAGGGATGGGTTAGCGGTTGGACTTAATGATCTGAAAGGTCTCTTCCAACCTAAACTATTCTATGATTCTATGGGTTTATGAAAGGCAGGCAAGTAAGCATCTGGTGTCTGCAGCGTCAGAGCCGTTAACAAAATGACAACTAATGACACAAACAATCCCACGCACTGCAATAAATTAGTCCTCGAGCCAGGAACAACTGAGCCTTGAAAGCACGAGGTAGCTCCTGCGCCACCAAGCTGCCCTTCCCCAGCCACCGTGTGCCCTGGCCTTTTCATTAGAAAAGCTCTGTCCACCTCCTGGCCATCCTCATCCTCTCACTTGCCTGCCTGGTCACTCTCAGGCCATTCCCATCAGACAGAAACAAACACAAACTCCTTCGGTGGGCAACAAAAGTCTCTCTAAGGCTTTTTGCTCACTCTATGCCATGGCACGTGCGCCTGCTGCATTGAAGTTGCCAGCGCAGCACATGCCCCCAGTTCACTCCCGCACCACAGGACAGGGCTTTCCAACCCCATGTCCTGGGCAGAGTCACAGTTTCCTTGTGCCGGGAAACCTCATGGGGTTCCAGCTTTATTGATGGAGCCAGGGCCAGGGGCTGCAGGTGGATGTTGACTCCACCGTAGCCCTCCATGGGCTGCAGGTGGATGTTGACTCCACCGTAGCCCTCCATGGGCTGCAGGTGGCTATCTGCTCTCACAGCCCTTGGACACGCACACTGGCTGGACAGTAATATGCACACCCGGTCCTGGACGTGCACAATTGTTGGACACACACGCACTTGGTGGCCCCAAACACCCCCTCCCGTTGGTCAGCCATAGCTGATGGAAGTGCAAATGGTTACCCCCCCGCCCCGGGTCACCCCCACCCCTGGGACACAGATGGACAACGCAGACAGCTCACAGGGACAACTAGCAACTCACGCGTTTTGTTAGGTTGTCATTCCAGCTTTATTGATAGAGTCAAGGCTGCGGTGGTGCGGTGGAGGTGGTGGTGGCCGGGGGGTATCCACCGACGCGCAGGCCTGGAGTCAGCTCAAGGGCTGTGGCTGCTTCTCCCCCGGCGCCGGCGGCTTCCCCCAGTTTGCAGGCCGCTTCTCCTCCGGCGCCGGCGGCTTCCCCCAGTTTGCAGGCGGCTTCTCCCACTTTGCAGGCGGCGTCTTCCACTCCTCAGGCGGCGTCTTCCACTCCTCAGGCGGCTTCTTCTGTACTGGCGTTTGCGTATCCCCAACCGCCGTCGGCTCCGGCTTCTGCTGGATTGGCGACGGGAGCGGCGTCGGGAACGGCGCTGGGAGCGGCGGCGACTCTTGCTGTCAGACGAGCTGCTTCGGCTTCTGCNCGGCGGCTTCCCCCAGTTTGCAGGCCGCTTCTCCTCCGGCGCCGGCGGCTTCCCCCAGTTTGCAGGCCGCTTCTCCTCCGGCGCCGGCGGCTTCCCCCAGTTTGCAGGCCGCTTCTCCTCCGGCGCCGGCGGCTTCCCCCAGTTTGCAGGCCGCTTCTCCTCCGGCGCCGGCGGCTTCCCCCAGTTTGCAGGCCGCTTCTCCTCCGGCGCCGGCGGCTTCCCCCAGTTTGCAGGCCGCTTCTCCTCCGGCGCCGGCGGCTTCCCCCAGTTTGCAGGCCGCTTCTCCTCCGGCGCCGGCGGCTTCCCCCAGTTTGCAGGCCGCTTCTCCTCCGGCGCCGGCGGCTTCCCCCAGTTTGCAGGCCGCTTCTCCTCCGGCGCCGGCGGCTTCCCCCAGTTTGCAGGCGGCTTCTCCCACTTTGCAGGCGGCGTCTTCCACTCCTCAGGCGGCGTCTTCCACTCCTCAGGCGGCTTCTTCTGTACTGGCGTTTGCGTATCCCCAACCGTCGTCGGCTCCGGCTCCGGCTTCTGCTGGATTGGCGGCGGGAGCGGCGTTGGGAACGGCGGCGGGAGCGGCGGCGACTCTTGCTGTCAGACGAGCTGCTTCGGCTTCTGCTGCGCCTGTATCGGGCCATGCTGGGATCGCTGGAGTGTGTGGCCGTCCTGTCCCACAAGCGACTGGCTGCTCTGTGCCCCACGGCCCGCTTTTATAGGGTTCACGGGGCGAGGCCCTTTGTGACCTCACCTGTGGCATCACAATGGGTGCCCCCTCCGTGGCCCCCCACCCGTACCCGGGCTCCATGGTTACCGGCCACCCCACAGCAGCACCAGCCCCGCATCGCCACTTCCGTGGACCTCCTCAGGGCACACTATTCAGGTACTTTAATTCGGTTATTTTTCTTACTCCACCTGACATCGGTAAATTCACAGCCTGAGCACAGCGTATCATTTTTCCATATGAGATGTATTGAACTTCTTAAATTATGTTACTGACCAAATTCAACAGTTGCTGAAGGAAAAGTTGAAAGCAACACCAGTTAGAACAGCATAAGGCCCTTTGAATGTGCTCTGTATGTTTTCCAGAAGCTAAACTGTAACGCTACAACACAAGAGACATCTCCTTCTATTGTGAAATACACATCAGTGACAGTTCAGAGAAGAGATTAAATAACTTGTAAGATTTCCCTGGTAAAAATGAGCTAATTCTTCACTCAGGCTCAAATTTCAGACAATACTTTATTACTAATCTGTCACAGGAATGATCATAATTGAAAATCAGCTGCTTCTAGAGTAGTAGGGAATGGCACAATGCACTTAGCAGCACAGATGCTGCCAGAGAAGCATCTCTTCCTTTTGCACCTCAGGGCAGGGTGTACTTCTGGTCCCAGGGCTGGCAGCAAAGGCAGACCAAAATCCAAAGGATTTTCTGGCCCAGAGAAAATCCCAGGGCACATTACAGCTCTTTCCCTGGCCATGGCTGGTGGCTAAGAACCTGCTGGAGCAGCTTCCTTCCCATAGCGGAGCTTTGGATGCAGTGATCACATCCTGTGAAAATCACAGAATCATTTCAGTTGGAAAAGACCTTTAAGGTCATCGAGTCCAACCATTAACCCAACCCTGCCAAGCCCACCGCTAAACCTCAGCGCCACATCTACACATCAAGAAAACATTTCTGGAAAGCAGTTCCTCAGGGGTGCAGCGCTGACCCACACCCTGTGGATGCCGGATACTTTCCACTTACTGCCTCAGGGATCCAAACATCATCCCTCCTTTTGCCACCAAGCGATGGCAGCTGCTGTAGCACTACAGGTCAGGTCCCCTTACTCTTTTACCAATATACTGATGATCTGTTGATGGTGGCAGAGACAACAAGAAACTGAAGTAGCTGTTGAATCACTGACAGTACATTAACAGCACCCAGCCTGGGCAATTAATCCAAAGAAAACACAGGGCCTTAGTATTACTGAACAATTTTTGGGAATAGTTTGGCACGGACAGATGAGAGAAACACCAAATAAGGTACAAACAGTTCAGTGATTTCCTGTCCCAACCACAGTCAGAGCGCTACAGACCTTCGAGATGTTTAGAGTACAGGAGCACTTTTCTCCAACATCTGGCGGTGTTCATGCACCCTCTGCAGAAACAAACTAGGACAGAAGGTTGTTGAGCAGTGGACCAAGCAACAAGAAGCTGCTTTTGATGCCCACCAAGATGCTTTGAGCACATGCAATCACGCAGGGATTCCCAAGGAGCGATGCAGGTCTCTGAGCTGTTGTAGGGTGATCTAAGCAGCACTGCAGCCCCATCTGCCGACTGCTGGTCCACACATCTTCACCAGGCAGCTGTGTGTTGGGCCTCAAAGGTTCAAAGACGCTGACAACATCATCAGATAAAATGCTTGCTAAATCTTACAGTTACTGATCAGAACAAGCTATCTGTGTTCTCTTTCCCTGCTCTGGGGGAAAACCAGGGCTCACATTTCTCACACTTTCTTAAGCTGCAAGCCAATCTCCTCCTCAACACAACCATAGCTGCCTTTAAGATGTGATCAATACTGTGACTACGAGCATCAGAAGCATCAAGATACAAAGTTTGTTCCAAATATTTATTTAGGTTTTTTTTTTTGAAGCAAATTAAAGCCCCCGTGGCAGTTCTGTCTGCAGTGCCCTCCCGGCAACAGCCCTCCCGGCAAAGACCCTCACTTTATCTGTGGTCGTGCAAGCATTTCTCCAGCAGATCCCAGCCCCTCTTGCCCCATCTGATCTTTCCAACACCCACACAAGTACACAGGACCACGGTGCTGCACAGGAGCAGTGCACAGCAAGAACATCTGTGAGCCAGCAGGCTGAGACCAGCTCATGCAGACAGGCTTCATCTCAAACCTGGCAGCAGCGTGACCCTGTCCTTTTCTTCATTGGGAGATACAGGACCAGCTCCAAATAAATAAAACGTCCCTGTGGAGCTCTTTTCTTCTGTGCCCTATACTGTGATGTGGCCCAGATGTGACAGCCAAAAGACCCCGTAGATGGGGCAGAATGAGGGTACAAGTTTATTACCTGTGGCAAGACATCAGAAGGACAAAACAGGAAAAGAAGCAGGGAAGTCATAGCTCTCCACCTCCAAATCCAAGTTGTTTTGTACTGTTTTATCTCTAGTACCATTTCTTGTCTCACCCACTGCCACCTACCTAACCTTGGGACCTTGACAGCACCTGCCTCCAGTGTGACACCTCTGACAGCTTCTCCATCTCACGCACAAGGCTCTTCCCAGTCAGAGCAGAAACTACATGTGTAAGAGTCAATAGTCTGCAGACAGCTCCTATCAGACGGAGCCGGGAAGAGAATTAACATCCCCCCCCAACATCAATCCCAGGAAGCAACTTCCCTCAAGGCTGAGAGAGCAGAGCCCATGACAGCACCGCAGTTATGGGCATTTTGCCATGGAATTGTCACAACTGGGAAAAGTCTGAGAGAGAGCTGCTATCATCCTCCACCACACGCTGTCTGCTGCAGATGTGTACAGAGGAGAGGGGTGTGTTTGTTCCTAGAAGTTTCCTTGTTACCCTCAGTGTAATATTGACACAACAGGCAGTTCAAAGCTGTTACTAGCAAGTGGAACGGGAAGCTTTTTATTGAACACTTTTTTTAATCTTAGCTTTTAGAACAAGATACTTAACATTCATTTTTACATCACAGCCCCTGTTTAACTGTGCTGCTGCTCTAGCTACAGCTGCAGATTGGCTGCTTCAGACTGAAGATTTATGGTGAAGCAGACGCACAAAACCAGAAAAATGCAAGTAGGTGTTACTAAGGAGGCAGACATTTTGCTGTGTGCACATCTCCATCAGAAACAAGTCCAACTTTAGCAGACACCAACAGCATCTTTTGTCTTCGTCTCCTGTGGAAGCCGTGTTACACAGACAAGTTAATGTACGCAACGTTCGCTGGAGCAGCAAAAGAAACAAAGTGTGTGATTAGTGAGAAACTAAAGAGAACGGAAGCTTTGCATTCCAAACAAAGGATTCTCCCAGGAATGAGAGACATCTGAAGATGTGCGCTCAAACCTGAAATTAAAAGCTGAGATTTCTCACAGAGAAATCCAAATCAATTATGCGAACCAAGAAATGTTTGGGGAGGAAAAGGGAAATACTTGGCAGGCAAACACTACAACGTCGAGCAGCTCTGTGGGAGCGACGTCCCATGGACCAAACCAAACCCACAGTATCATGTAGGTGAACACCAAGGTCATACACAATTGCTCTCATCCCAAGTATCTCCTGGACACTTGCTGCCTGCCATCCCTCCTCCAAAAGTACAGTACCATACTGGTAAGTCAGTGTGTAAAAACACCACGGGGAGGAAGGGTTAGCGAAGTATAAAGTGTTTCCTCAAAAGTGCGTAAGTAGTAAACACTCCTCTGGTTTGTATGTTTACCATTGTCCCCAAAGCCACTTCACAGGGGCAGTTTTAGTGCTCCTGGTTTGTGTTCTGTGCTCAGACACTGAAGGGCAACACTAACTACAGTGCCAGGTCTCTTACACCGGTGCCCATCAGCAGAGTCGCACAAGCGTCCTCGTACAGGCGTGTTTTGCCACAGCCAAAGGCCACCAGGTTCTACCTGCCTGGTAAGGAAATGAGAGGCTTCAAATGTAGATCACATCCGAGTCGTGCTGTTGAACCTGCAGGCAAATCAAAGAGGGAAAATCAGTTTCACTCTGAACTCCTGCTTTAAAGCAAAGGAAGTCCCTTTGGTCCAGTTCTCCCTTTACCTCTGACTGTAGCCTTTTGCAAGATGCTCTGCAAACTTCTCTTTTTCTCTTAAAACAAGCATATTTGAATCACCCTGCTACTTGGATTAATCTTCATCTTGCTTCTCTTCGTGGTGTTAGAGCTGCTTCCTCATCTGCTGCTCATGCAGTCTCACTCCTAGTTCTAAGCAGACAACCCTGAAGATTCAGGTGTTGAATGCTGTATCATAGAGCCTCTAATCCTAAAACCCCCCAGTTTTGTTCATAGAAACCAGCAGCAAATATATCAAGCTTTATTTCCCATAGCCTGCACAATTAGCATTGCCTAGAGAAAGCTGCTTTCCTTCCTACCATTCATGACCTCACACCCTTACAGAATGCATTCTAGATCAGAGAACTGAGGGGTATTTAAAGGCAGGTTGTTTTCTCCTAAGACCCAGCACATCGGCTCCTCAGGACTAACAGGGAACAACACTGGAAGAGGAGTGAGCTGTCAGAAGTCTAGGCATTCGTTGCTATCTTACTCCCTGCCCTCAAAGCCAGAAGCCAGGCACGCTATGTTTTAAGCTCTTTGTACCTGAGAGCACATTCTCATTTCCACAGCTGGTTGATACAAAGAAAACCGAACACAGATCCTCCCACTGCTTACGAGCATTTCCCTTTCCTTTAGCAGGGCTGACAGCTTTGCATTCCAGCTTAGATTGTGAGTGAGGAAAAAAAAGGTGGCCTCAAGTTAGAGACAAATCCAAACAGACAACATCATCAGCGCTGGGTCTCCAAACTCAGGCAACAGCCACACATCGACTCCTCATCTGAGAGGCTGTGGCAGAGCTGGACAAAACAGGTTTCTAAAGCCAGATATTTAGATATTTTTGTTTCTCTAAACTCAAAACTATCAGTCGACATTTAGGAATTTACTTACAAATCTGATTACCTTTATAATCTGTTTTCTGGTTGCTGTGCCCACATTGTTGGCAACCAGGGAATCCGCTTGAAAAGATGACTTTTCCACAGGAACTGTGTGCTGAACTTTGTTGGTACAAGGCCAGCTGCTTGTAGTATTTAATGAGTAAGCAGGGAAAGGTCTTTGAAGATTTATATCCAATGAATCTCCAGTTTCAAAGGTTTTCATCCCTGATGGGGTCTTCAAAAGGAAAGAACACATGGAAAATGTAATGCCCTCTCTGTATCAACACTCATTAAGCCAAAAAGAACATCAGATGTATAGTCAGAAAATAAAAGCCATCTTCCCCTATAATTTTTTCCAAGCCTCCTCTCTCTTTCAAACTGTTGGCTCCGTCATTTTTGCTACATGTGGAACAACCTTATTCTTGTTCAGGAGGAGGCTGCAGTGTTCCTATAAAACTCAAGAAACTTGAAACAAAAAGCTGAGTTTAGTTCCTCACTGCCTTAAAAAAAAAATACACTTTCATGACTTTTAGCAACCACAAAACACATGAATGAGAATGTGATGCAAACGATGAGGAACCCACATTTAAATGTGCTAAGTAACAAAAATTTAACATGCTCCAATACCTCAAACCCTTACTGTGATTTCTTAACCTGTAAAATGATTATCTTTGTTTATGGAACTGATATCCCACCCAGGAAAAAGTAGTTACATTTTGTTTTGATATGAATTTTTCTTGTCTGTGTCCACACTCTCAATATTTCACTATGCAGGGCACTAAAGCACATGCCCTGAACTGAACTACGGTGATACAGATTTGGCACACCCACACCAGTCTCATTTATGGTTCACGGTGAGAAACAGCGGCAGGTATTGTGGGTACGTACGTTTCCTAAGGAGCGATCCAAAGATCCCAGTACTTCCTTCCAACGAGAGTAAAGCCCAGACTGTTTTTCTTCTAGTTTCAAAGCCTGAATTTCAGACTTGAGTTCTTTCAGGCGATCTTCAAATTTCCTGCTCTTTTCTAGGTAGTCCAGCCTGTAGTCCACACATTGGAGACCAAAAAAAAACTTATTGGAATGACAGAGCTCAAGAACAGGTGTGTGTGGAAGGAGAAGAGGGGAAGTTTTGTTTCACTTTGGGTTTTTGACAAGCACAATGAAGTCTGGCACACGTCAGCCTGACTCCCCTGACCCACTGAGAAGAGGGTTCATTTCCACTCTTCAGCATTCACACACTTCCTAACTTTTTACCAAGTATTTCCTTCCAGACCAGGAGAGGGAAAGTCTCTGGATTTATCAGACCAAAGCAATATCACAGTTCAACACTAGAGGGAATGTTCTGCCTTCTAATAAGATGTTACTCTGCAAAATGCTTTGCTCCTGACAAAGTTGTCCAAGACCCAAGAGTTCTGGACTTGTTACAGCTTGATGCCACCAGAACACTCAGCCTCTGCACACATCTTGCACAGACATAATTCACACAAGCTCAGTAAGAGGCCATCCTGTTGTTAAGCATGAAGTGTGATTCTCAGAGATTTTTTTCATTCTGTACTTGCCATGATGAACATTTTCACTTATTTACACCATTTGCACAGGGGTACCTCTCTCTCTCTATCTCAAAGGAGAGTCTCTTCAGGTCAATGTCCTTCAAATCCAGCTTTATGGATCCTTTGTCAAAGTTGGCATCTCGGGTGTCAGTTGGTGAGTATTGAGGGTACTTGACCATGTGCTGAAAGACGCAACACAAGCACTGTCAGTAAGAGCTGATTGTTTGATTTTGGGTTTTATTTCCCCAGCTTCTCCAAGAACATCATGCTGACCATTTCTTAAGTTACCCCTGGATTCTGAGACATACAGATGCTCCTGCAGCCCTCCCTTTCTACCCGAGTGGCCCAGATGAGCTGCTGAAGTCCACAACCAACAGATCCAAGGGCAGAGAAGTATCCTGGCTGCAATGTTCCTCTATTTCAGCAGAGAACAGAAACCCATTCTCAGCAAGAGTGGAGCAGGAGCCCCTCAGCTCCCAGTTGAGGGGCACAGCCTCAGCACTGTCTTCTCACTGGAGACAGCAAGACACTCAGGGGCAACTCCCATGCCAGGACAACACAATGGGCTCACTACAACCACCTCCACCAAGTATTGCCTGACTGAAGTGACTTTTCCATAGGTGCTTGGCCTCCAGCTGGAAGCAGACTCATCAACACTCAACTTGTCGATTGCATTTGTATAGCCTCCATCATTTGATTATTCCTGAATCATAGNCTGGAAGCAGACTCATCAACACTCAACTTGATGGAGGCTATACAATCATTATAGAATGGCTTATGTTGGAAGGGACCTTAGAGATCACCTAATCCAACCTCCCTGCCACGGGCAGGGATGCCCATGAAGATGAAGTGGTGCCCAGTAGAGCAAGAACTTACAGGATAATTAAGCCTGGTTATGTCTAAGAGTTTCTGCTTTGCTTTCTGTTCAGCCTCTCTGGCTTCGTGCAGATCTTGTTTCAGATGCTCTGCTTCCTTGGCTCTGTAAGACAAATATCCTGACATGAGTAGGGATTTCCAGTATAAGCAAGTCATGGATTTCAGTGCAATGAAGCTCTACCTTCCAGAGAATAAGATCCATTACTGTGAGTGATTCCTTTACCCAAGACACTTGTGGTAGGATGGTGACACAAAGAACTACTGGACACAGCACAACACATGCTTTTAAAGACAATCCTGCACAAACTGGCTGAATTATCATGTTTTCTGTACTCCTTGTTTCCATGAATCACAGAATGTCTTTGGTTGGAAGAGACCTTCAAGATCATCTCATCCAACCTTTGACCAAACACTGCAAGCTCACCACTAAACCATGTTCTAAGCACCAGATCTACACTCCATTTAAATACCTCCTAGGGATGGTGACTCCACCACTGCCCTGGGCAGACTATTCCAATGTTTAATAACCCTCTCAGTGAAGAAATGTTTCCTAATGTCCAGTCTAAACCTCCCCTGGCACAGCTTGCAGCCATTCCCTCTAGTCCTGTCACAGCCACCAGGGAGAAGAGGCTGTCCCCTCCTCACTCCAACCGCCTTTCAGGGAGTTATAGAAAGTGAGGTGGTCTCCCCTCAGCCTCCTCTTCTCCAGACTGAACAACCCCAGCTCCCTCAGCCACTCCTCATAGGACTTGTACTCTAAGCTCTTCACGAGCCTCGTTGCCCTTCTCTGGCCACGCTCCAGCACTTCTGGGTCCTTCCTGTAGTGAGGGGCCCAGAACCAAATGCAATATTCAAGGTGTGGCCTCACCAGAGTTGAGTACAGGGGGACAATCACCTCTCTATCCCTGCTCGCCACAGTGTTTCTAACCCAAGCCAGGAGGCCATTGGCCTTCTTGGCCACCCAGGCACGCTGCTGACTCAGATTTAGTCGACTATCAATCAACACTCCCAGGTCCTTTTCCAACTTGCAGCTTTCCAGCCACACATCCCCAAGTTTGTAGCTTACTAAAGAGCTCAGTTCCAATCTTCTGCTACAGATTCACCAGGCTGCCCAAGATCCTCCCTGAGGTGGGGAGAGGTGAGAGCTATCTGCTCTTTATTCTGGCAAGCTTTTTGGCAGTATCTCAAAACAAACCGAAGGCCCTTAAGAGCAAGGTTAAACGTCCTCTGCCAACACTGGTCTGCTCTGCATCTTCAGGCAGCACAGTGCTATGGAACATGCAAACACATTTCACACAAATTTACCTGCTTTACACTTCTCAAAGATCTGGGATACAAGAGACCATCACTTGGCACTAACGAATGAAAACAGCCTCATAACTCACAGGGTATACAGAGTGGTACATTTGTACAGCTAGGCAGCCAGTGCTCTTTTGACAATGCTGAAGAGAAAAATGTTGCTGCATTCTGGATCTTTAATAGTAAACTTGTCTAAAGCCTTGCATCTGATCCTCTGTCAACTTCTCAACCTGCATCACCACCACTGGCACCAGGTGGAAGACACAAGACAAGAAAGCATAGTCACTCTGAAGTGTTGCTTCAGGAGCAATCCCTCCCTGCCAGGCTTAGCTCTGAGAAGAGCAGCACTCTACACCCAGGCATTCCAGTAGAGACCACAAAGCCCCAGCTCAAGCCAATCTCACCTCCGGTCAGACTCCTTCACCAGCTTCACTGCTATCAGCTCTGCCTCCCGCATCTTTTGCTCCATCAGGCGTTTCTCCTCCTTGGTTTTCAGAGCTGTGATCTCCAGCCTCTGCCGCTCTTGCTCAGCTTCTGCAGCATTCTGGGCCAACAATTTTGCCTCTTCTTCTGCAATTTGAGCCTTTTCAGCCAGCAACTCTGCTGCTTCCTGGGATCGGAGCTAAGAAGAAACAATTTTTCTTAGCTACTTTGTCTAGCATCCGCTAAATCACCCCTGCAGACAGTCAGGAAGAGGATATTTTCCCAAAATATCAAGTGATAAAAAATATTATTCCTTAAAATAAAAGAGTATAATAAACATAATTGTAGGGTTTGGTTCTCCTCTTCTGTTCCCAAATTGTCTAACTTCCTTCCTGCCTCTCACCTCTACACTGCAAGGAGATATTGTTTAGAGTTGGACAAAGACATCAACCAAAAACCGAAGGTGGCCCCTTCAGTTGCCAGTGCACCGTGCCCCTTTCTCCCAATTTCAGTTCCAAGGTTGCTTCCTGTGGCTCACAGCAAATGGGGATTAATGGCAGATCAGAGTTTTCCCAGGTAATCCAGCATGTCCTCTCCACCCATGATCAGAAACTCTCCAGCCTTGTCTGAGCCACGATTCCTGGTGTCTCACAGAAGCCATAAGGAAAAATAAAAATACTTCCAAACCCAACAAGCCCATAAAGCACAAGATTATCCAGACTAATGTGCTACTCACCAAGGCCTCATTTGCCTGCCTGGCTTCATCTTCCAGCTGGAAAAGACGTCTTTCTAGTTCTTCTTTGGCTCGCTCAGCTTCTTCTCGGAGCTGCTTCTCCCTGGCCAGCCTTTGATTCTCCATCTGGAAACAGAATGAGAAAAAAAACAAAACTCACATTAGTGAGTTTGCAGCAGAACCTCATCTGGGCCTGAGGCTGCACAACAAATGAATCTAACGAAGAAAGGACTGCTCTGAAGCTGGTGGACTGCCACTCACCAGAGATGCAATGCTGAAGCTGCTTGCACTCTGCAGCACTGAGCTCCTCTAACAGGGAAGACCGGTTATTTCAGACTGCTGGAAAAGCACCTGGATCGATCTGTTACATACCCCAGATCTTTGGATCACTTATTGAGTCTCACAAACATCACCGCTATCCTCAGATGCTGCGTACACACTAGAGCTGTTCCCACATTCAATCCTGCTGCACTTTCTCACCTCCCACACACATATTGATGCAAGGCATGGACAGCAAGGGCACCAGCTGGAATAATAATCAGTGTTTTCAACAATACAGGAGTAGAAAGAATCTACCTTTTTTCTAGCTTTTTCTTCCCTGGCTTGTGCTTTCATTTGCTGGATCTCTATTGAATCCACTTTTCTTCTCCTCATGAACAGGTCATGGTTTCCAATGCACAACTGCAAAATCTGGATAGGAAAAGCAAAGTAGATGTGATTTTGATAGACTTGAGCCCCAGCCAGAGAGACAAGCCCAACACTGACCTCACAGGACAGAAGCTGACAAGTCTGACTTTAGTACCAGTGCTGGCAGTTGCTTCCCTGCCAAGAAAATCAGCACCCAGGGCAGGCTCATATCCAGGCACATAATAGTTTTAGAAAAGTTCTTAACAGGCTGAGGGACTCTTCCTATCCTTCCTCCCGCTCTGGTTCCATCTGCCTGCCTAAGAACAGGCAATAAATCAAGGCCAAGGGTGCACAAGATGTAGCTGTGGGGACTGGTCACCTGTGGTGGCCCCTCCACAAGCTCATTGAGAAGGAGCCCAGCCCCTGCAGTCGCATCAGGAAGCAACCAGTGACGACACAATTAGCCAGTGGATTAGGTCCTTTCCTCGTTGCTTGTCTCAGAAAGAACCCACAGCAGCCAGTCAGGCAGATGCTGCAGTGGCCTTGCACTTTTCCATGTGTTTCATCTTTCCCTTCCAGCATCTGGATTTCCCTTTGGGCCTTCTTTCACACCTTGCTTTCCCCCCATCACCTCCCCTTCCCAGACAGGACAAACACATGCACCCTGACTTCCAAGAGAGAACAATCCTCAGGAAAACATGGAAAACTCAATGTTCCCTGGCCTCTCCATAGGTTTGACAAGCACTATTTCTCGCTCAGGTATCAGTTGGTATTACCAGGCTCAGCTTTAAACAGCACACTTACCAATTTGTTCACTTTGAGTTGAGAGGAAAAGAACTTGAAGACTTCTGCTTTTTTGTCAAGAGGTTTAATAGTTAACTACGCAGGCAAAAGAAAAAAGAAAAGAAAACAAAGTAAGAAGGAACAAAAACAAAGCTGAAACTATTAATACTAATGCAAATTTTAGCCCATCTCCATTTCTCACCAGGGAAGCAGTGATTTATGCCACAAACGTGGCAAGAGTGATGCAAAAATGTTTTGCTCAACAGAATCAGAACCAGGGCTGCTGTTACACGGGTTCCTCATCTGCTTCTGTAGCGGGCTATGGTACAAGAGAAAGCCTCCCACAGACCCACGCCAGTGCCAGTTTGGATGGTGGTTTTCACAATAATACCACCTGTGCATGGCAAACTATACCAAGAACACTAGAACCAGCACTGGTTCTCAGGAAAACAGAACACTTCACTAATCCCCAGAAGGAGTCATACTCTTGAAGTCCAGGAGATGGCAAACACCTCTCTGAATACCAATCACTGCAGGTGTAAACAAAACCGAGCAAGGGCCTGAAGGACTTGTTCTTCTGACCATCAGATAAGTCCTGGAGCTCCTGCTTTCTCACATTTTCAGTCCTATCTCCCAAATTGTTTCTGGAGGACATGCAGGGCTTTCAGGCTGCCTGGTCAGTACACAGAGTGTCACCTCCTGTGTTGTGCTTGATTTGGCTGCATAACAAAACACAGCTCCATTCTTTAAGATTCTGCTTTCAGTGACTCAGGGATTAGCTACTGCTCTGCTCCTATAATTCATTTGCAACACAGGGTATAATTTCAAGCCATCTGAGTCACCAAGATCATAATGTCCTACAGCTCGTTTCACCCCGTAGGTAATAACTGGTTGGATACGTTGCCTTGGGAAGAGCAGAGCTGTGAAAGTGTTGCTGAATACAGTGGGGCTTTAAGACAGAGCTGCTCCATCTCCCAACAACAGGGAAGTAAAGCAGTTTATTCACAGACCAGAGAAGAAGTTTAATGTGATACAGAGTCCAAAAACTTTCTGGAGACGTGAGTCCTGCAGGTTGCCCTGTCTGATTTAATGTATGCACATCTAACTCAGGACAGCAAATCTCATCCTCGGAGGTTTGTTGGTGTTTTTTTTTCCTCATCAATAAAAGGCCCACAGAAACTAGAAGAGGCTGGGCTGTCCTTTGGCTGATAAGTTCCAGGTATTCCACTCTCAGTGCAGTTTTTCTGGGTTTGTTTTCCTGATTCTAGCCTGCCATGTAGCCACATGATTTGTAATGAGACTAAATATCCACCCACTCCTCACTGTACATTCTACAAGTAAAATATGGGCTCTGAAATTGCAGTGAAATGGCAATGGTAGGGTTGTGCTGAACACCGAACTCATGCACCAACAAACTGGCAGAATTCAGGCAGAAAACCACTTATAGCTCCCTGCAAGTCTCCTCTTGCCACTGTGCTTCAAACCTCATGCACAAGGACAGCTTCTAGACATGAAAAGGGCATTAAGTCTTTACGGATCATCTAATTCCTGCTGAGATAACTGAAGCAGCAGTCATTCATAGTATCTATCTTTTTTCAGAGATCAGCACACTTGTTTTGCAAAGGACAAGCATAAGGGAAGGAACCAGAACAGGGGGCTCCACAAGTTCGGAGGTCAGAGCAGCCTCTAGCTCCCAGGGGAACCAAGATTATACAGCACATCTCAAAGGCAGGTCTGTTATTTTTATTTTTGTAACAAAGCTCCCTAGGATTTTCCCCTTCTCCCCCAGACTAGTTAAACAGACACAGCTTTCAGCCTGTTCCAAGAATCCCAGTCCACACCCATGCCCATCTAAAAAGAATAATATATCAAAGCCATCGTACCTCTTTCTCACTATAGGAAATGTTTCTGATAGCACTCCACTCAAAGGACTTATTTGGAGAGAACCTGTTATTAATGCTGTAGATATGAATACCTTTGGCATCAACTCCAAGAAGGAGATCGGTATGGTTTTTGTTTTGCTAAAAAACAGTAAGATAGCAGTAAATGCAATTTATGGTGACATTAAACAACAATGGACAAGAACAACCCCTGTTCTAATATCCTGATATTTATCCGTATTTTTAGGAAACTGGTATCTCTACAAAATATTATGAATGTTGTCAGTGCCATCTAAAAAAACTAGCCCTCGAGGCTGACTAGAGCAGCTCGAACATTTAGGCTATTTCTTCTTTCTACTACAGCCACCGAGCTGCTTGAGAACTTTGTTGACTGTAAAACATTAATCTTAACTGATTTATTCACCTCATCATTTAGAGGCAAGTAAACCAAGTCAGGACAGTCAGTACACAGCCCACTAGCAGCAGAGAAAAGCAGAAGTCAGGAGTCCCAGTTCCAAACTCCCTGGAGGATTTCAAGAGGACAGCACCATCACCTGCAGCAATTAAAAACTTCAAATGAAGCACTTACAGCTATTGGAAAATAATTGACACCATACATTTCCAAGTCTTGGGCAATTTTCAGGTAGTTCATCTCAGCTTCATCCCTAGAGAATAAGGCCATGATTATACTTGGAGACTCCTTTCCAACCTTTCCCTACATTTCCCACTTAGGAAAGGCCAAGCAATCTGATCCTTTGTACCTGCTATAATTTTGCCATCTTACACTCAAGAACAGAAAAAAAGATAACAAAATCAGCATCTCTACAGAATGAAGTCAGTGAAGTTGTACCTATTTTGAATCATGTAATCTTTATCAAACTTCAAGTCCAGTCTCACCCTTGTGTTAGTTTTGCTGCTCCATCATTATTATGTCTTGAAGACCTACCCTATCATTGTTTTCCATGGCATGAGGATACTTCCTTCAGGAAAAAGATGGTTGCAAAATGAGTCCTGAACAAATTCTAAACCCAGCTTTGAGCAGAGGCCAAAGAAGGATGAAAATCTCTCCACCCACCACTCTTGCCTTCAAGGTGAGGCATCAATAAGTCTTGAAGAAAATATTCACTACAAATAGTGCTAAAACAGCACTAAAACAGCCCCAAAGAAACTGAACCAAAATATTAGTAAAGGTTGTCTCTAGGCACCAACAGCTCCCACTTCTTGTTTAACTGAGTTTCCAGGCAGGCTGAATGTCTTGAAGTAGCTGAATGCCCACATGGACTAGCATCAAAACTCAGTCCTCGAGCTATGACGCCACATCTTTCTATTTTGGTTCCTTGCTAAGTATGACACCCTTTTGAGCCATGATTTTCACATGGGTTTATTCTTAGTTATAAATCAACCTCTTAACATCACAGCTTGGAAACCAGCATTGCTTTGCTCACTCTACACAAATGCCAGATCTCACCAAAAGACGGCAAATAACCAGTTACTGAAATGTATGGGATTTCCAAAGAATTAAATGATTTCAGTACCTGGCAATACCCCTGTGCTCAGCATACCAAGCAGTAATCTTCTCCTCCCACATCTCTGCTGTCAGCTGATACTGCCTGAGGACCTAGAGGGAAAGGAAGGAGCTTGGTTTCCTTTGAAGACACACGTGCTGCCTCTCCCAAGCGATGTGAAGGCAGCAATGCCAAGTTTAGGGCAGACAAACAGTTTCTAACGCCCTGCTTAATCCCACAGCAACCTGTGCTGCAAAGGGTAGATTCCAAGATTTGGTTTTACACAAAATAAAGACTTACCCTTTTAGGTAAAAGTTCATCATGTGCAAGAAAGCCTGGCTCATGAAAGTTTGGGTCGTAGTCTCCATACTGTCCCAAGAAAAGACATACTTCAGTCAGAGGCAGAATGCTAAAGAATTTGTTGCTTGCATAGTTTGATGTGACTGCTTGAAAGATTTTAGTTTGGCTCTCCCATATACAGGGTAACACAACAAACAGGCCCTGCTCATCTCAGCTGTCCACAGAAGCTACGTCCAGCCTTTGTGCTCCAAAACAGCCCCTAAGGTGGCCTATCACCTTAGACTTGAGTGTTAGCCTCCAGCTCTCCCCAACTGCAGGTATGAAGGAATTTCTCATGACTTCATCTTCCCCTCTGAACTACAGGCCACATTCAGGTGTGTGAGTTCCCCTACTCCTACAGCCTGGGCTGCTGCAGAAAGCCAGCCCTGCTAGGTATTTGTGTTCACCTCTTGCCAGTGTGTAAGTCTGGCTCTTGGGGGCATGAAGTCAACTATGTTTTGACAGCAAAAACCAGCACGTCCTTCCACTGTGAGCTCTGGTATCAGTACCTGCTGAATCTATGGCCATTTTAAAAAACAACTTGAAATCATTCTAGCTGGGAGAAAAATAACATTAAAAAGTTAGGTCCAAAGTAAAACCCCAAGTTGTTAAAGCACTGTATATAATACTAAAATCCTTGTAGTGGCATCTAACACTTATTTTTTCCAGCTGTACCAGCACCTGCCAGGATGACAGTAAGCTTTAACACTGCTGTGTTTTACATACCATCAAGGTATATGTAGTGGTTAAAGAAAAAAATAATCAAAAAAGAGCACTTCTATGCACAAACCTTGGCCTGAACAGCATAAGAAGCCAGTAAAACTGTTGCTTCTGGAGAACAGTAGATTTCCTCATCCAGGATTTGTTTCTTAACCTAGATCAAAAGAAAAAGGCAGCAAGTTAAAGAAGCTCAAAGTCAGGACTTATGTCAGTCTTCATATGAAACTAGACATGTCCAGACTATAACTTGGCACCAAACATCACCGTTATGAGTTAGTAACAGCAACAATAAATGGCACTCAAATACAGGCAGCCTTTACTTAACATTATATTTAATGGAAAAAAAACAACCCAATTTTAAAATTAAGACACTTAAGCTTTCAAAAGTTGACAGAAATGCCAAGTTGCTGTCTCCACACATTTATATAAGGAGTCGTGAATGTTTTATGAAATGTGAATGTTTTATGAAACATGAATTTTGTTGTCTGCATTTCATTCCTTTTTATTTCCTGCTTTGGAAAAGTTAGCTTTACAAAACAGAAACCAGCAAATTTCAGGTTGGAAGAGACCTCTGGAGCTCACCTACTCAAAGCAGGTGTAACTAGACCAGATTACTCAGGGCTGTCCAGGTGACTAACATTGTCAAGGACAGAGACATACAGAAAACAATAGCATGTTCTCCAGCTTTCCACAGCAGGAGAATAAAAGAGATCTCACCAAGGGAAGCTGACTAAGGGAGCACTTTATTCAATTAGAGTGGTCTAAATAGAAGGTAAGAAAATTTTGCATAATGCACAGTTTTAAACTTTTCCAAGAAGAAAAATTACTTGAGATAACGCTGAGCTGGCTTTACAAATACACTTTGTGAACTGAAGTGAACCACCAAGAAAGTTTTTCTTTTATATCTAGTCTCTAGAGAGCACAACATATGAACCTGAGTTATAGCACAGGGCAAATTCTTTCTAAGCTGTTAAAATGGAAAGAATGAAAAGACTGAAAAGACTTTTCTTCCAAATGGGAAAGCTCCAGTTTTCATACTCCGTGGTAAAAAAAAAATCATATATTTCAGAATTTAGAACAACTTAAGATAAATCCCCCATAAGCATTTGTTTGTTGTTTTTTCTGATCTGTTTTTACAAAGAGATTGTTACTACTTCTTCATGAAGGAGCAAATTACCTAATCTTTAAACAGACAACATTTTTCAATCATTTACATTTATTCATACATTTTGCAAAAAGCTGTTATGCCACATTAATTTGTAAAGGTCTAAGTAGTCACTAGAGCTGAAATCTGTAGGTATCCAGATGTCTGTACATGTTTTTCCTATTAGCATCCAGGTGTGATTTTAAGTTCTTATAGTCAGGAAGCTTTACAAGTTCAAATTTGTTTCGGTCTTGTTTTTCTACTTTGGAATGAGAAGAATTTGCCGATTGCGTATCTGCTAGTTGAGGCAGGTTCAAGGAGAAAAGAAAAAGTGAAAAAAATCAGGATTAAAAGACTAGGAAAAGAGTTCTGCCTGCCATTCCTTTCCAAAATTAGCTTAAGAAACAAACTGGCAAGTGGTTAAGGGTTCTGGATGAAGTTCTGGTTAGTATGTTAACCCTCAGAACAACATCATTTTCCCCACTACTTCATTAACACATCCCTCCTCAGGGAACAAGTGTATTTACTGTGTTTATTTACAGATTTTATTTACAGATGCAGCCCGAATTTATTCCATACAACCCATCTACTTGCCCAGACACACACTGCTGAAAGCTCCCAGAATAAAGCCACACACCAGAAGGCTGTAACTTGCAGAGGACTCCACAGCAACTCCGGAGAGAAGCTGGGTGTCCCAGACATTGGAACAAGCAGCTGACCAACAAGAGCCCATCCAAAAGTCAATGCTTGTAAACTTGTTGCTGCAGCTCTGAATGCCCAGCATGGCTTTTCCTGCTTGACACGTCCTCATTTTGATAACAAAGCATTGTACTTCAAGAATTTGCTTCTTCATCTACTTTTAGTGGAGCTACCAGAGCTCTAACAATTTCTGGGACAAAAGAAAATCAAGTGGGAAATAAAAAAGCGGCCTCTGCAAAGCTACTAGGGTCAGTATATGTGTGAGGTTCACTTTATTATCTTTACTGGCTTTCACCTCATGAAAATTTGGAAATTTGTAAGAACCACATGACATACAGGCCAAGCTGTGTTCACACAGCTAATGACTCTGCTCTCGAGCACAGTCCTGCAGCTCCTCAGTGGCCAAAATGGGCTTTGTTGTCTGTAATGAAGATTTGTCAGGGCTGGGGATTTATTCTGCTAACATGAGTAGCAGGTATCCAGTTTCATGGGGTAGGGAAGACACCTCAAACTGGCTAATTTGACTGGCAGAGGTCAGTGTGTGCAAGTCTGGACACTTCAGAAGACTACCAACATCATAGCAAGGGAACAGCCCCTCTCTTTCAGTGACTATCAGACAACATGATGAAGCCTCTGGATTTTGTCTTTAAAAGGGTCACCCACTGGTGAATCTTCTGAGTTGTAGCTGCTCCGCTTCTTCTGAAACGTGCTGGATGAGCAAAGCTCTATTTCAGAGGGGTTATCGAATTCTATCATCTTTTTCCCTACAATCCAAAATGAAGATTTAAGGACAGCTTACAGAGTTCTTGTTTTCTAGTGACTCTGCCTTCTACAGTTAGACACAAGATCTCCCAGTAACCACCTGGTCTAGTTTTAGGAACTCAGAAGTTTGTTTTGGGGATAGGCTGCAGTCACAGGTCTTGTTCCATCTGCAGCTGCTATGGGTGGAAAAGCTTACTGTCCCCAGCTGCTTACCACTAGTCCTTCCGCTTCTCCACCTTCACAACTGCCGCTGCAACTGCTTGTGTGGTTACTTCCCCCACACAGCACGTACAGCTAATAACAGGTCTCTTCTAATTCTGCTCATTTTGAAAGAGCTAGGTTAGGGAATGGTTACAAAGAGGTTACACCAGCAGGTCTAAGAATGATGACAAGGAGCAGTGGAGACTCTTCACTCAACTCAGCTGCAGCCAGAGCAGACCAGACAGCACAGTCCAAGGAAGTTTTTGAAGCTGATAGAAATGATGCCTTCACTTTACACTTGCCAGCACTGACCAGTTAGGGAAAAGCCTCACAGTTCTTCAAGCAGTGCCAGCCTTGCACGGATAATTTATTTTTTCTTTTTAACAAAGCAAGTCTGAAATACTCAGATGTGGAATTATCCCCCAAGCAGCTAGGTGTAAAAGTTATTTTACATGAAACTACAGGTCTCAGCAAATTAACTCCCATTCCCAGCAGAAATTGTAAGAGAAGCCATCAAGAGAACGAAAAACCTGCAGAAGGCAAACATTCAGCTTACCAGTACACAAAACCACAGCAGCAAGGAGAGATGTTTGTATTTCATAAAAATGAGCTCTTTGACTCCTCTGCCTTCAGTGTGTCTATTCTGAGACTAACAGCTGCCAACAAGATCAAAGATAATACAAAAGGACGGGGATAAATACAGAAGGAATTCATGGTTAAAGACTGTTCCTGACCTGAAGAAAGAATAAATGCTGGGTGATTTCCTGTAGTAGTTCCTCTTCTACCTTCTCTGGGTAGAATTTAGCCAAAAAATGAAAGCTAACGGGATCTTCTTTGGGGATTTCTTGATCTAAAACCTGTTTACAGATAAAATAAAATCAGTAGCAAAAATAGTACATAAGTGTCTCAAAATAGTATTCCAGTGGAAAAGCAGAAAGCTGCCAACTGCCCATTTAAAGCAGCCTTTCCAGATTTAAGAAGGAAGAACAATGCTGAGCTTTAATCTAATAGCAGCCAATGCATATAGTGGTGATCAGCGTGTAATACTTCAGGCCAAATGTGACAGAAGCAAATCAGACCAAATGCCACAACAAACTTCAGTCTTAAAAAAGATACCATGTGTAATTACGAGTTGTCATGTAACACATTCCTTTAGCTCCCATGCTAAAAAAAAAATCTTAATACAGTAGAAAGTTGCCACACTTATTTTGTTTCCCATACCTTTTTGTCCATCTTTAACCAGGTGCACATTCCTTTCATTGTGTACTGCAAGCCAAAGAACCAAGTCTCCCTCAAACCAAGCGCTCGGCACACGAGGTCAAACAAGTCCTTTCCTTTCCACTTCATCTGAACAGAGAAAAAGAAAATTAAGGATACCAGAGACATCTTGAATGGATTTGCTACATTTTTAGCCAAGCAAACCAGGCTACCATTTGCCTCTCTCCCACAAACTCTTATTTCACCTTTAGCTTTTTGACGAAGGTGCAATAGTTCCGATGCTTCACCTCCTCTTCCTCTAGAGAGTCTCAGAGCAGCCGTAGTCATTTCACCACAGCATCAGGCACTTCATGAGCACAGGGAATAAGAATTCTACTACTGATTTCCTAGGATGTGTCAAGGCTTTATTAAAAAAAAGTCTTACTCAATCCTTCATACAAATTGGTGAGGCTGAGAGAAGGCCAGGGGGAAAAAAAAAAATCCCAGGAGTGTCAGGGCACAGAGGAGAAATGCCAAGCCATGGAAGTAAATCCATCTTCCAAATGCCTCAGCTATTTCAGTGGCACCGAGCCAAGCCTTTCTGCTACTCTGATTTAAATGAACAGGAGCCTGTCTTTCAGAGTAATTTAGTAGCCTGGCTCCACAGAGAGCAAATTTTGATTAAAAGTCTTGAAATTCACACATATTTGATGGCTCTTTTTTGCACTAAAGAGGCTGCAAATCTGTTTCTTCTATTTGGCTACATGTTAAAAAGATGATTTTGTCTAATTGCATGGGTCAGCCACTAAAAGTTAATTTTTTTGTCATTAACTTTCAGGCAATATTTGGATGGAACGCAGGAAATCATCCCAGCAAAAGGGTAGTATTTGGGGGGGAAGGGAGAGACAGCAAAGGAAGGACCACATTAAGTTGGATTTGTTAACAAGGACTCTGATCTCTAAGCTCAATTCGTTTAGCAATTGATCACTTGCTGGATTTGTTTTCTTCTGTATTTTTCTGCAATCATGATTTCTCTATCCAGTTTACTAGACAGCTGTAAATAAAAGTAAAGCCAGCTTTGATCATTCCTCTCTTCTGCCCAGAGACACATAACAGCCATCGTAGTTAAACAAATAAACCGGAGTTTACAAATGGCAAATTTGAAGAGAATGTCTCAGCAAAACTGAGTACAGAAGTACCCTTTTATAAAGGTTTATAAGCAACACATCAGGACCAGCTCTGACCAGACTTTATCCAAGCCAGCAGTGTCTTAAAGAGTTATGTCACTTACAAAAAAAAGAATTTTGTGGAGAAGCAGGCATATTTACAAACAAGCCTTGCGTCATGTGATGCAAGGCCTACCGCTCATTTAGCGGTGTCACAGTCAAATGGATTTCATGGAAACCACTTTAAATTCTGAATAGTGAGAGTTGTTTAACAGAAGGACACATCAGAGACTAAGTAATCCATTGTTTACAAAAAGAAATGAGTTCTAAGACCATCCACAAGCTGATAATTTGAACTTTTCCGTTTATGGCTTGCTAATACAAAGGTCAGTGGTCAACTTACCTCACAGCTGAACTCCATTTCTGCATCCACTGTTATAATTTTGACTTTAAAAGTCTTTGGTTGTTTCTTCTTCAGGCCGTGGATGGACATATTTTTTAGTTTACGAGGATAGCCACACCTGAAATCAAACAAGCATTACATTTAGGTCTGGAAATTCTGTAATATTCCCTTGGTCAGATTCCAAGGCAGTATGAGTCCAAACTTGCAAAATAAAGTCACCTTTAAATAGGCATTTTTATGCCCAAGACAACAAGAAAAGATGTTGAAACAAAAAAATAGTTTGACTTTTAAATTTAGTTTACTAAATTCACTTTAACTTGTTATTCCAAAATGTCCTGTCTGTCCTTCCTTAGACCTCAGCAAACACTGGGCTCCTACAGTACTAGAAAGAACATCATTCAGACCTTACTGCAAGATCCAGGGGCCTGCCTCTCATTAGGGCTGAGGACACGTAAGGAACCTCCAATCCAGCCCTTGTGCTCCACACGATTGCCCATGCCCGTGCAAGTCAGCAGTTTCTTGCTAAAAACCACTGCGATGGATCAATGTTTACACCTTCGTAAAAGTCACGCCTGGCTTTTGAATAATGCCAACAGAAATAGGACATTCCTCATCCCCTTCCCATATCCAAAATTCCCTTTTTCAAGGGTCTCTGCAGAAGCACCAATATTAAACGCATCAGTGGAAGCTCCACTTTTAAAACAGGCAGCAGAATCTTATGATGTCAAATCCAACTCAACTTTTTGCCATCAGCTGGGGCTTGTTGAACAACTAACCAATTGAGATTCTTCACAACATGAGAGTTGAACTCCCTGAAATTATATAAATGCCAATAATATATGCAGTGAAATTAAGCTGTGTTTACCACATTCTCCTGGGCATACTAACTCAAAATGATGAAAGTTGATGAAAGTTCTGTAGCACAAAGTTTCCCAGTGGAGTTCTTGTGAAATTAATTCTGCAGAAGCCTACAGAAAAAAAAAATCCTTTACAACTTCTCTATTCTAAATGCAATTGATGAGACATGTGCTATTTCCACAGCCACAAGGGTTTTGTGGACACTGTTCAAAGCAGATGTTGAAAGTTGGGGTTAAATGATGGTATAAATCTGCACTACGCAGTTCTCAGATGGTTTCCTGAGCACAGGAAATCAGCCTGTAAAGTTTTCGTCTTGTTAATTTTATGAAGTAAAAGCTCAGACTCCATGAACTATATGTCAAGAAGAGATGGAGGCATTCTTGGTTCTCTACGATATCAGACTATAACAGCGTGGCAGACTTCCAATCTCTCCTTACAGAATTCCAAAATAAAATTCTAGTTTACACTGAAAAGTTCCATTTGTCTGGACCTTCCAGGATTTTATAAAATATCTTGTTCCTTTCTTTGCTTCTGCTGAACTCCAAATTGGTCTGCAAATGTACTGATTATTTTCCACTTGCTTGGTACGTGCCTCTCATCCAAAAATTTCAAGCAGCTGAATAGGAGGTAAAATGTACAGGGAAGTTTTTCTTTTCGAATTGTAGGGAAGTTGAGGCAGAGAGCAGATGAGTTAGTTACCAAATCATGCGGACATCAGCAACAGAGGCAACAAGTACTCGAGCCAACTCAGAGTAGGGAAGAAAAGCTCAGGAGGAAGTTCATCTTTCTGGCACCACTGAGACCAGTAGAGGAGTCTTCTCCCTCCAGCTGACTCTGCCAAAGCTTCTGCTGAAGTCTTGTTCAGTTTGGAGCAACACACTTCGGGAAAGATAATGGCCTAACTGGAGAGAATTCAAAGGAGAGATCCAAGCACTAGAAAATCTGTGGTAAAAGGAAAGTGCTGGTTAGTACAGAAAAGTGTGGTGAGACATTGTAATGTCTGCTCTTCATAACCACAAGGGTTAGGACAAGGAATAATGGGCTTAATTAAATTGCAGACAGGTTACACACTGAGAAAAATTCACTAACAGCAAGAATGTTACGATGCTAGAAAAGCATAGGATGGAATTTCTATCTTTCTGAACTACTATCCAGAAGAGTGTGCCAGAATCTGCTCCCTCCTCAAGACTGGAGGGAACTACTGCCCTGAAATCTGGTCCTTCTGCCGGTACCTGCCACCAGTTCGCAGTAACAGGCCAGGGTGCTTCAGGCACATCCAGAGCCCAAACTCCATCACCCCCAGGGTACCATTCTCACCCCCAGGGAATATTTCTTTAGAGTGAAAACCAGATCTTGCCACAGAGCACAGTCCCTCTGTATTTTAGGCAACACCTCTGTGCACATTGAGCTGAGCTCAGCTCCTTCCTACCTTTTCAATTAAAGGGAAAGGAATACTTAAAAAAGCGACCAGAGCAACATGGTGTAATGTGGCTGCAGTAATAGCGACAAGGAGAGAAAGAGCACCATGTGAAGGCACCCAAACCAGCAGTAATTATTCCAGTCATTTTTTCATCTCTCACCTGCAAGCTGCAACATGGCTAACAGGAAAATTACACCTTAACCTGTTGAATTCCAGAAGTTTTTTCCAGTCCATTTTACTTCAAAACCATTGTACCACTGGATACATCAGCCAAAGCATGAGAACTAGAAGCTCCTATACCATACTGGAAACAACCCTTTCTTCTATTGGTTCTAGAAGAAAATCCAATGGCAGAAGACAAAGGAGAAAGTTTCATAATTCATTTTTAATATGTAACTTGAAACAGCCAATTGAATTAAACAGGAACTTGGAGCGAGGGCCAGCACAGAACATTCTCAAAAAGTTTCATATGGAAAACGCTGAACAGATAAATTTGAACAACTGCAGAAGAATGTACTAATTTTCCTCAAAATATGACAAAAACACCAGAGCCCTTCAGTTTGACTTTGAAGTTAGTTCTTTTCTCTTGTATAACCTGGTTGAAATGACAATATAATTTGTTCAACATTTCCAATAGCCGTTTTCCTTCCCAGAATTTTTATTCCATGGAAAAGTACATTCTGACTCACAGTGCAAAGACATTTTTTGAATATCAAGTTTTCCCAAGAAATGTAAACTGCATTTTAATCAGTAGCACTGGTAAGGAAATAGAAAAGGTTTTCACACTGAAGAGCTGAAATGAAAGTCAGTTACCAACAGCAGAAGCTAAAGCACTCCACAGTTTTTAAAAAAATAACCTTTTCAAATAAGAGAAATCTTGGTAAATAAGACAACCTGGGTTTGCAATCTTTTGTTTAAATGCAAAAGCAATCCACTCTCTAGATTCCTGCTAATTAACAACATTAGCTGTGAATCACATGCAATGTGTTTCAAGATGAGGGTTTCTGTCACTGAGCCCCACGGATTTATTTCTGCAGTTGCCACAGGGATCTAAACTCAAGACCCAGGAGCAACGAAACACAATAAATCAGAGCATGTCATAACCTTACCAAGGAACACATTCATCCAAAACAGGGCGGGGTGATAAAAGATTCCTGTCCAGCCAGAATCTTGGGAACAGATAGTTCAGAAGCTGTGAATGTCCACAGCTTCTCTGGCACCTTATGAAAACCAGCAGGAAGATGATAAAAGCTTCGCTTGATGAGGGGAGACAGAAATGCAGCAATGAGGAGTATGATTTGCAGGAACTAAACAGTCCTGACTCTACCTCTTAGTGTGTTCATGTCCAAGCTACCCCAGCTCTGGCTGGATTAGAGTCTCCTGCTGTCTTGACAATGAGAAACCAGCGCCTGAGCAAAATGTGGGGGTGCAAAGGAAACTGGGAAGAGCAGGCAACAGCCAGAAGAACTGGCAAGGTGACTCTTACAGAGACTGATGCTTATCTCTATCACAGCACTAGA
Organism: Baryphthengus martii; assembly: GCA_013396935.1. Classification (NCBI taxonomy): domain Eukaryota; kingdom Metazoa; phylum Chordata; class Aves; order Coraciiformes; family Momotidae; genus Baryphthengus; species Baryphthengus martii. The sequence goes on along the minus strand of VWZK01010035.1, from coordinate 88,139 downwards.
TGGGCAGCAGTGTTACACCCCTGAGCTGCACACTGCATCCAAACAGGAGATAACCCATAGAGCCGATACCACTCACAGCATTCGCTGAAAAGTACAAAGAGAAAGAAAATTAAATCAGCTCCCCCCTTCCCCCCAGCTCGATAAATCCACCAGCATTCAGTACATTAGAGACAGACACAGAGAAATACCTTAATGAACAAGCTGTAATTAACCTTCCCAGGAATGAGAGCACAACTTGCTTTCAGTTTAGGGTCTCCAAGGCGGATGGATGGTTTGCAGGGCTCTGCACAGGATGGGAACATTTCCCTTCACACGGCGTTTGCTCTCAGTGACAACCGTGCACAAGCTGTTACCATCCCACCCCACTTGGGTCAGCCACACTCAAGTGAAAAAGCAGCTGTTTTTCACACACGCACAAAGCCAGCAGCTTTAGAAGGTGAGATCTCCTTAGTTTCAGCTGCAGATAGCCTAGGAATTCACAGCCATTGTGAGACTCTGCTCTCGTACCCCAAAAAGCCATCGGAACAAGCACAGAGGCAGCAACTGTACCCTCTGCAAGCAAAGCCCTCACATGAGCTGGAAATATAAAATCCTTGGGAGTGCAGCATGGTTTAAAGGTTTGGGAAATACTTTAAGAGCCACCACCAGAAGATGCTTGAAGCATCAAGTGCATTAACATAGATACAACTCGAAAATCTCCTGTCACTGCTGAAATATTTACTGCAGCTCTTCATCACAAACTTCCCTGACTCATATTCCTGAATTTCTCTCCTGAAGCTCAGAAATTAGTGTAGCAGTTTGAATGCAGACAACACAGAGAAGAGTTGTGGGCTTTTTACAGTTGTTGACTCCCACTTCTACCTGTGCTCCCTGCCCCACTAACAATTTAAGCAGACTTCACTTGTTTGAAAATGGGTCAGCAATAGAAAGGCTTTTTTCTTACCTCTCAAGCTGAGCAGAAGTTACCTAAAGTCATCAGTTAGAATCAAGACTTACCTCGCAGATCATTTTCTGAATTAAGATAGGAAGAAAAGTTTTTTAATCCCAAATTCCATATTTTCCAGCAGACATCAATATCCAGCCCTCACAAGTTCTGCCACTGAAAATAAAATCCAAGAACAACTTTTAGACTTGATCCCCTTTCCTTTGTTTCCTATGAGCTGCAGCATGTTAGCGCCCTCTGAAAAATCAAAGAATTGCTTTCCCAGGTGATATGAAAAGCTCTTAACCATTTCCTGCCTGTGCCAGCAAGACTCCTCCCAACTTCTCCCTATTGCAACTCAAGCAGTAACGCACTAAAATAAGAGAAGCTTGAGAACCTTAACAGGGGTATTGGTAAGAACTGATAATGAACTTCCAAATAACTCCTTTGGTAGTAACTTGATCCAACTATTTCATCAGTGTCTCCAGCGATACAATGAATAGCCTGTTCTCACCATTCCCAGCCACCTCAACACCGGAAGCAGCACAATGTTTTTCTATTAAGTAAATGCGATTCCCTACCTGCCCTTTTCCTGTGGTGAGAGATGATGGGGCAATAATATCTAAAGAGAATGAGCCTGACAAGTGGGCAGAAACCAAAATACTTGCCAACAGAAAAAAAAAGATAAATGAACATGCTTAAATAAAAATACGGCCTCAGCCTGAAGTCACAGGAACAGAGAGTACAAGCTCCGTGGGCTAACAAAGGCACATTACCTGAAAGGCAACAGCAAAGTCAAGACTTTTTTCTACCATTAATCAGTTTATAAGTTGTTGGGTTTTTTTTTTCAACTCTCAATTTTAGACAGATTTACAGAAACTGGATTTCTAGCAGGGTATAGATGAGCAAGAAGAGGCCAGCTCTCACTTTGTGCATGTTACAATCGCTCCAGATTTACATGGAAAATCTTTAAGATTTGCCTCATTTATATAACCTAACAACAGGTGCTAAGAGAACAAAACTCCTCCTTGTGCTAACAAACCTCAAAAAAGACTGTGCTGAGTCATCTTTATCCCCTGAAATGTGGGGCCAAAGGTGGTCGCTCAGCTCTAACACCTCCAGCTCCTCACCTCCTTCCAGAGCCTCCAGACCACCACCCACAGCTGGTTGTGTCCAGCCCCACAGCACAACCCATTGCTGCTGAATATGGTTCTTCGTACCCCAAATCAAGCTGGATTCAGCTGTTGAGCCCACAGGAGCCTGAGAAGGAGCAGATCTCCCCACACACAGCATCTCCCTGAGGAGACACTTGAAGCCCACTCCCCAACCTCCCTGACTACAGCCTTACACAAAGCCCTTAACCCCTCTCAGCCTAGAGAGGTAAAACAATAATTAAAAAATCGCGCTTCCATCAGCTTGAGCCGCTCCCTACGCTCTGAGACAGCATCAAAAACAACAAATAACCGCCTTAACCACCCCTGAGGGGCCTGCGCCGCCTGCGCCTTTAAATCCTGCCCGAAGGCTCCGCCCCCCCCGGCCGCAGGCCCCGCCCCTGCCGCGCGCCACTTCCGGCTCCGTTTCTTTAAGGCCCGTGAGGCGCGGCGCTGGGAGAGGCGGTGGTGAGTGGGTTTCGGGGGCTCCGGGAGCGGGTTCTGAGGCTGGAGCTGCTCTCGATGGGGTGGTTGAGGTGCTGAGCTGAGGCCCAACGCCTCTGAGACAGCGTCGTGCCCCTCAGCCCTCCCAGCGGGGAGGTTGTCGAGGATGGGCCTGGTGCGGAGGGCTGAGGGGAGCTGGTGGGGGTGTGGGAAAGGCTCCCGGTCAGTGGGAGTTTTCTCTTTTTATTTCTTCTTCTCTGTGAGAGACGCTTTGTGGAGCTCTCTGGTTCCTGTTTTCCTGCTGGCTCCTCTGTCCTTTTTGAGTGTTGCGTATTTTGTTGCTTATTTTGTCCGCGTTTGCCTCTCCCTGGCCTGGTCGCTGTGTGGTTGGTGGTGGCTCGTCCTGTTTTACACCGACTCCCGCCTCCAGCCCTGTGGGTCACGCAGCTGAGTCAGAAGATGGTAAAAGCAACTCCGAGTATTGCTGCTTGAAGCATTTCATCCTATGGATGTGTCTCTGTATCCTTGAATTCTTCTTTTGAGGTGTTGCAGTGTCAAAGCAAGTGTTGTTTAGTCTTTTAAAATGGATATTGTGGGGAATTCAACAGGTGTCAGTTGTGTTTAACAGTACACAGCTGGGTGGGAGAGAAGGGTTATTAATCTTTAGTTTTAGTACAAGTCTTATAACGTTTAGCTATCAGTTCTGCCCATTGCTATTGCAAGAGTGGCATAGAAAGCTTTCCCTTATTAAACAGATAAGGTAATGGAGTATAATTACAGGAAAACTAACAAGTGATTACACTTGCTGTAGGTCAGACAACTTTTTGATATCACTTATACATTGAGAAGCTTATTACCTTTCTTAGGTTTCATCATCTCAGCTAATAATGAGAGACACAGAAGCAAGTGATGTGAACAAAAGTTAAAGGCTGCTCCCTGTTTGGCTTAACTCTGGTCATGTACAGACCTGAATAACAAGTCTCCAGCAAAACCAGCTGCTGGAGTATAGGTTAAATTCATAGTCACTTCCACAGCCACATATGTGTGTAACAATTGCTGGGATTCAGAGGGATTTTGTGGAGTTTGTGGGATAAGGTCTCATCCTTGCTCTGTAATGTCCATTTTTACTGCCATCCTGAAGTGACTTTCTCTGGTAATGGGAACATGTTCATATTGGAAACCAAGGCTGAGGTAGTGCAATATATGGAGTTTGGAACTGCTTGTATCTGCCCTGGTTTTCCAACAAAACAACCAAAGTAAGCTGTTTGAAATGGAAATTGTTACTTTGACATAAATCAGAAAATGTTTTGGATTTTTTTTTGTTAAAATCACATCTGTTTGCTTGTTGCCAGGCACTGGATGACCATAACTAAACGATGTCTGTACCACGTGGAGCTGTCCATGCCAAATGGATAGTAGGCAAAGTAATAGGAACCAAAATGCAGAAAACGGCCAAAGTGAGAGTGACGAGGCTGGTGCTAGATCCTTACTTACTAAAGGTAAAAGCTGGTTAACAGCTTGTCTTGCGTGGTAATTTTTGTCCTGGAGACGGGATGGTGAGAGGAGTGTTTTATCAATTTGACTTTTAGAATTTTTGGTAGCACTTTACAATGCAAACTCCTTAAGGAACTTGCATAATGATTTGGTTGTGGGGGATGACCAGAAAGGATGAAAAGCAGTGTGTTTTGAGGATACTTCCTTACAAATTAGCTGCTAAATGCCTTTTTAAGTGCTTTATTAATGCACTTAATTTTATCTCTAGTTCAGAAGGTAAGTTTTTGTTCTTTCACACTTAGATTTAATTTTTCATATTGATTTGGAGTATGCTTTGATTTGGAGAAGACATTGTGAATCACTTTTACAGTAAACTTCACAGCATTTTTTTTCTGTATGCATAATTGTCAGCCTAATTGGTATTTAAATGAGTGCTGTGATGTGCTATACCTGTTTTGGATGTATCACTACTTATGCATCACTACTTATGCATCTCAAACAGGGAGGTTAACATAGTATTTTCTCCAATTTTAGATAGGGAAATCATGGTGTGTGTAGGTGGAATAACTTGCTTTTGGTAACCAGAAGTTTTGGGTAGAGTCAGGGTTAGATAATGGGTCTTGTAATTCCCAGTCCAATACTTTATCCAGTGTTAATTTCTTTCTTAAAAGAAAGAGTCTGAATTTAGTAAAAATAAATATTTATATGAAGAAAAGTAGTTGAGCAAAAAAAACTCTCAAATGACAAACTCCAAAATACTGATTTCAGGGCTGATGACCTTTAGATATATCAGGATAAAAATTAATGCTGGTTCTTGAAGCGTGGACTGCCCAGGAAGGTCATTCAGCTTGGACAAGCCAAGGCAGCTGTCTTGCTGAAGCTGTGTTGATGTGAAGCATCCTAAGGAGAGCAAAGGCTGAGGCAGCAGAACTAGAGAGCAGAGAGGCCAGTGGGAAGTGGTGATGATAGAAAAGGGAGTCTCTGTTAAGGGAAGAGCTTGTTCTTTTTACCTGTGTCCACTTGTATCACTACAAACAGGTTTTTGTACTTGGATTTTTCTTCCCCATCTCCTTTTCTGGCTTGGCAACAACATCCTGACCAGTGAGGTTATCAGGGAGGGTGGTGCTGTGCTTTCTTCAGAAAAACAGAGTGCACAGTTCTGTTTCTCTTCATGGTCCAACCTGAATTTAATTAAATATAATACTTCTCCTTAGTGAAATTTAGTTTGGTTTGTATTAACTATATATTTGCCATTTGCTTAACTTCAAAACCTAATGCCAAGATGCCTTTTTTCCTTGTTACAGTTCTTTAACAAACGAAAAACCTACTTTGCCCATGATCCGCTGCAGCAGTGTGTTGTTGGAGACATTGTTCTTCTGAAAGCTTTGCCCGAGCGAAGGAGCAAACACGTGAAACACGAACTGGCTGAAATTGTTTTCAAGGTTGGAAAAGTCATAGATCCAATAACAGGAAAGCCTTGCGCAGGAACCAGATTCCTTGAAAATCTGTCAGATTCAGAAAATCTGACAGAGGCAGATACGACCTATCTAAGTGAAAAACTTCAGGAACTTAAAGTTTGTTCAACAGACAAATAGTGGGGTGGGGGGTGGGAAATATTTAAACAGAGGGTTTTTCAGCTTGTCTTTGTCAAGCGCTGTTTTGGGCCCTGCTGTTGTAAAATGTTTCAGTGAAATCTGTAGTCAAATAGTGCACATAGTTGCTTATAACAACAGACATTAAAGATTGGTAGGCACCTCAGATCCTTAAATGAAAATACAGAGAAAATGTGAGTTTAAGTGTTAACACTTCATTTTGTTGCACATAGCTTTGCCAGAAGCCTTGAGTTTCAAAAGCCAGATGTTCACTTCGAATGACTCTTCTGTATTGAGAAAGACAAGAATATAGCTGTGTATAATGTTTAAGTTTGGTGGGAGGGTCGTTCTGCTGATTGTTTTGTGTTTCAGACAGTCTTTTATGGTTTGGGATTACCTGAAATAATGCTATTAAACCTTTTGGAAGGAAGTGTAGACTTTTAAACCCAGCTCATCTGCACGTGTCTTTATTTCCTCTGCCAGTGTCAGTGCAGTATCTTCTCACTTTCAAAGTCTTTAACACACAGGCACTTGCCTTTAATGGCAGCAAAGTAGGAGTAAAAACTCTGGGTAGCTTGGTGTGGCTGCCTTTAACCTTTCCAGAGGAAGTGTTTATTTCTGGGACAGATGGATTCTTAGGAGTGAGCCTTCTCTTCTATGCGAAGAGTTTTACACTGTGGTCTCTTCTGTTGTCTGTAGTGTAAATCATTTGCCCTTTATTTTCCTTCACCTGCACAAAATCAGCTTCACCTGCCTGCAAACTCCTAACAAAGTGCAGTTGAACTCATTCTTTGAGCCAAGAGGAATGAGAAACTTAGTTTTGTCAGTGCTTTCCAACCAAAGAAACTGATTTTTGGTTGCTAGTCCTTGAGTCCTGTCCTGCTTTGTCAGATCAGTGAGCTGGGAAATAAGACACCTTGATTCAAATGTCTGAGTAAATCAATCAAATGAGCGTGCTCTCTGACTTTGAGGGAGTTGAACATTCAGATGTAGGTTATTCTGTCTGGTGTGTCTGAAGTGGGTTAGGTTTGTGTGACTTACTGTAGGTGATCAAAGCCCTTGAAGTGAAATGAAACCTGGGTGCTGACTCCTGCCCGAGTGAATGTAAAACGTGAAACTTCATCCCCAGCAGAGATTGAGAAACCAAACCCAGGCTAGAAGGTGGCCCTGGCCTGGAGCAAATATGCTGATGTTATACCTGAGCAGGTGGTAAAGGAGCTTGACCCTCAGCATGTGGGATAGTGTTCTAAAAACTAGACACACACTGTGTAAAAAAAAAAAAGTTTCCCGTTTGGTTGAGGAGTTGAATCTACATCTAATTGAGGAAGTAAATCTTCTTTCCCTGTATTTCCTGTGATATTTTTTTCCTGAGGCTGTGAAAATGTCACATATTGAGATCAGAGGGTTTACCCCACACACTTTTTTTGTCTTTCCAATTTACCAGTAGGCTCTGGGATGGTGGCTCAGGAACTCAACCTGCTGTCAGATCCAAATGGGATTAAATGTACGTGCTTTTAAAACAAGGCTGGCACTGGTTTTACAAAGAGGCACCACAAACGTTAGGCTGTACTGATGTTAAAGCCTGTTGTACGTGCTGGCCTCTGACTCCCACAGATACAAAAATCAAAGGCGACAGGAGCCGTGCAGTGAAACGATAAGAAATTTTCTCTGTGCTGTGTGGGAAGCCAGGGTTTGCTCATTAACTTGCTTTCTGTGTTTATTGGCTGCTTGCTTTTAGAACTGCCCTTTAGCGATTAGCTTAATTAAAAATGTATTTGTAATTAGAAGTTATTTAAGGTCTGGGTGCTAGAGCAGGTCACCACTTTGGCCGAAGCCAACACTGCTGGCGCAGGAGCAGAGGGAAGCAAACGTCTCAGCCGTGGGAGGGTGGAAAATTTGTTTGGAGAATAAGCAACAAGTTTCTGCACATGATTCAAAACCCGCGTGGCCTCTATTAATAGTGCGTTTTTCAGGCGGGACCCTTAAAGCGGGGTGGGGGTCACCCCCAAATCCCAGCCGGAGGGGTGAGGGTCGCGGGCTGGGCCATTCCGCGCATGCGCCCCTGCGGCTTCTCCCGCCCCCTTTGGTGCGCCCCTCGCGCCCGGTGGCGGCGCTCTAACGCTCGTGCGCCCCCCTTCCCGCCCCCGGCCCGGCCCAGGAGGGAGGCGGCCGGAGCAAGATGGCG
>VWZK01010035.1:29630-80289 GCA_013396935.1 Baryphthengus martii | reverse complement strand
CCGGGTGCCCGCAGCTTCTGCCGCCTGTCCCCCGGGCTCAGGCTGCAGGTGCACCCCGCCCCTGCAGGCAACAGGGTGCACGGGCACCCCGCGGCCGCCTATCGCTGCGTGTCGGGCTGCTCAGGCACCCTGCACGCAGGTTATTCCTGGTGTTGGGGTGTATGGCTGCTCTGCTCCCAGATATCCCTCCAGGCTGCACAACTGCTCCGCATCCCAACTCCTCCAGGCAACAGGGTACTTGGCCGCCCTGCATCTTACCTCCTCAGGTGCTGGGGTGCTTGGCTGCGCACACAACACCACCCCTTGGTGTCGGGACGCAAAACCGTTCCACTTGAGATGCCAGGTTGCACTCCTGCCCAGCGTCCACGTTTCCCCCGGTGTCGGGGCGCTTGGCAGCGCACACTGGCGTCTTCCTGCCCTGGCCACGCGCAGCCGTGCGTGGACCTCAGCCCGGGTGTGCACCCCTTGGGTGTCAGGGCACATCTGTTCGTACGTCCCTCAGGAGCTGGGATGGGTGCGCACGTGTGTGCGGCCCCCAGGTGTCAAGGCACGGGCGCATCGTCGAGTTTTGGGGTGCAGACGTTTGTGTGCTCAGGTGGGTGGTGTGTGAAGAGTGGGACGCACACAGCTCCTGGGTGGCAAAGGTGCACGCACACACATACGTGAACACATGTGTCCTGCGTATAGGAAGCAGACGCAAGTGCTTCGCGGTTGTTGGAGACACCAAAGCGGCCAAGCTGGGATGGGTCTACACGCATTTTTTCTTCCCTTTCTTTGAAACAGAGAAAGTTGCTGTCTCAAGGCTCAGAACGAGCAGCAGCCCCTGGGCAAGACTAAAAGCATCACTGCAAGCAGCTGTTTGAAACAGGAACAAGGAGAGTTGTGTAGACGATATGTTGTGAGGTTTTATGTACACATTTTGGATTTTTTTTTTATTTGTTTGTTTCAAATAAACTTTGACACCTGTTTAGACCACAGATCAAAAACTGACAATTACAGACAAGTTGTTTTTCTTTCTTTTCTGAACAGAGATTGGTTTCTACAAAACCTAAATATTAGACCTAATATCTCCCACCCTGTTTATATTTTGTGCTAAAGCAGAAGCTAAGTGGGATAGAATTGTTTTCACCTTTGTTTTTATTCTAAGCAAGCTATTCAGCATTAGCCTTTTGTGTTCACAGCCCAGCCTTTGTAGCAAGAAAGCTGAGCCTGCAGGTGACGTGTAGAATAAAAACTTGCTAGCAAAGGCTAGCAGTGCCTCAAAAGATAGCATTCATAACTCTTGTTCCCAGAAAATAAAAAAATAAGTGTGATGATCGTTCCATATAGCATGTCTACCTTTACTTGAGGTGTATGTTCATTCACATTTTCATTAGTGGCATTTGGGTTTTGGAATAGTGTGGATCTGATATCTGTTTTGTTTGGAGCAGATTTTATAATATTGTGGGATATAATGTTGTTAGCTAAACGTAGATCTTTTGGATAATTTGTGGTTGATGTTCGCAACTGGCAGGCCAAAGACATGAGTTTAGTCCCTACTCTTCCCGAGCTTATCTTGGTACCTGTCTGCCACACAAGGGAACCGGTGTGTAGCATTTCCCTAAGGATATGGATTAAAATTAAGGCCCTAGCATCTCAGATTGGGTGCTCTGACATGTCTTTTACTAAACTTCAGCTGGTCCCATTCTTTGTTATAAGTGAAGTGTGTATTTAGCTGGGTAGTGGTGATTTGTTAGTCATTGTTCATGAGGAACTTTACCATTGCTGGGTAAAAGATTTTATGTAAGGGTAAAGTATGACTCATTTCATTATATTGAAAATTAAATATACCTCCACTTTTAGGTGCAGTTTAATATTCAAGTCGTGCGACTCTCCTTAAAGCAAAGAAATTTACTGTTCGGTATTACCCCTGCAACTCCAGCTTACTTTTGCTGCTGATAAAGTTGGTTTACAAAAAAAGCACCATCATTTTTTGTCCCTTTCATCTTCAAAGATTTGCTGCGAACAATAATCCTCGTAGAATAGCGTTCTAAATATTAGTTTGCTGGCTCCCTTTGATAAAGAGGAGGAAATGGCCGAAGTTTACAGATCTGAGGTACAAAAAGGAGCACCGTGGGACTGAGATCGCGTTCGACCTCCTAGGGCCCTGTTTGCTGTCCAGTGAGTGCCGGTGCTTACTTGAAGGGAGCTTTTTAAAACAACTTGGGTTTATGAGGTGGGGGTTTCCCCTCTATCATCTGAGACAGCTCCTGTGGCACCTGATGTAGCTGTGACCACACCCCTGGGGTCACCTGTGCCTCGCCTCCTCCAGCTGAGATCCGAGCACCTCTGCTGCACACCCTCTCTTCTAGCAGCAGCCTTCTCCTGGAATGCCCTTTTAAATCCTTGTCCTCAGGAGTAGCTGCTTGGCTTTCAGCAGAAGGATATGGTTGTGTCTTTACCTAGGGCCAAAGAAGGCACCGTTTTCAATCAATACTCCGATAAGGTATTTACCAATTACTTCTTAACGTTGAAGGTCATCTTGATCTTCTGGCTGTTATTGTTTCTCTGCTGTGAAATACTTTTCCTTCATCCTGCTTCCACAAGGTGAACTAATTCAGTACGTTATTTTCAGACATCAGGACTAAAAGGTTGATTGTTGAAAAACGCTGCGAGTGTGAACTACTTTTCTATAATACAGACAGGCGTGTTCCTGAAGGTGTTTTCGCCAAAGGATGTTGAGATTTTCTTTCCTTACTTTATTTTTCCCTTGAATGATTGTCACAAATTGTTGATACCTGAAAGACAGCTTTAGAGCTGAAGACTGTTAACTGTCCTCTGGATCTCCTAGTCAGTAATTAAAGGTGAAAAGTTGACTCCTGAGGCAGGAGAACATTTACATTTCCAACCAGAGGAATAGTTTGGTATTTTAGCAGAAACCCCTTATCAAAAAGAAGCAAACTGAAGGAAGTGCTTCTAATGAGAAAGAAGCAAAACCCATTTGAGCTTGGAGTCCCCTGGCATACCTTGTAGAGAATCAGTGAAATACAGCAGCTTTCTTGTCCTTCTGTACAATTTTTGGTGATTGAGGGGTCCTCTGTCAGCTGGAAAAGGGAGGAATAATTCCTTTAACACGACGTTTTAGCAAAGCACAGTTATCACTTGTAATGTTTTGTGTACGCTGTGGTGTAGAGGCGAGTGGTTTTATTTTGGAAGTGTGCTTGCAGAAACTGCATAAAGATTGGATAAAAAAAGAGTGAAATTCTTCTGTTTCAAAGAAAGGGAATTTGTGAATGTTGTAAAGAGAATGTGGATCTGTGCACATAGTACAATTGCCAGCATTTGGAATTGAAATATTTTCAGGCTGTTTGTTTCCTGCCACTTGTCATTTTTCCCAAATTAGACTTCCATTATATTTTTTTCTTTTGAATGATGCGCTATTTAACTTTGTTTAAATATAGCTCTAAAAAAAGGAAACATAGGACATATGGCAGTCACTTGCCTGTTTACACTGTATGTTTTTTTTTCCTTCTGCACACTGTCTTTTTGCTCTTTTTCACTCTTTTTGCCTACCAGGCCAGACCCAGCCTTCCTGAGCAAAGACACCTGATTAAAAAGAAGGTAAATAGGCAGCAAAAGCAGCTGTCCACCCATTTCCTGCCCTGTGCACAGAGATTACCAGCAGGAAGTTTAGGATTGACTCTTCAGCTCTGTATCTAGTAAAATGGTTTGTGAGGGGCTCAGTCTCAGCGGGGAAAGACCTGCCTTTACCTTGCTAGGAGTTGGAAAGCTTTAGTAACAGACCTCTGTGTGTTGTGATATGTTTGCGTTGAACGTGCTCGTGCCTCTCTTCCCTGCCTTGTGGGCATTTTCCAGACGCGCTCAGTGACAGTATAATAATGTACTTGTTAATATGTAGGGGGCTGGTATCTTCAGCTAGCAGACCTCGTGAAGACAGTTGGTTAAAATCGCTATTTGTTCGCAAAGTCGATCCAAGGAAAGATGCTCACTCCAACCTTCTAGCCAAAAGAGAGACCAGCAGTCTGTATAAACTACAGAGTGAGTGATATTTTTATCTTTAACCTTACCACTTCTTTAGTCTGTTCCTGCATTTCTCACCTAACGTTGTCGTTTCAGTTCACAACGTAAAACCGGAATGTCTAGATGCCTACAACAAACTTTGGTAAGTGTCTGTATTATGTTTTCACCTTTTAGACATGTTGCTTTGGTCACAGGCTGTTCTGAAAAATTGGCAAATATCATCATTATTTAGAGGGGAGGTGGAAAAATTCTGCTTTTACTTTCAGGGTATGATGCTAAATAGATTATATTATTGTCGGAGAGAGATGGCAAAAGATATTTTTCTCAGTTCACCTCCTGTCTTCCCTCTTGGAGGTGGCGTTTTTCTGAGGTGAGGTTTAGGATGATGCCTTTTGGGAAAACATCGATGGCTTTTGTTTGGAACAGCTCTCCCCCTTCCCTTAGTTGTCTTACAATTGCTGCTCCATGTGGGTAGATGCTGGTATGTGAGCCTGTCCCACTGCAGCCACCCTGTGGGAGTGTGGTGAGGGTGGTGGTTGTCTGCACACAGGGAGGAAAGGGAGAGATCACCAGTAAGTAAAACTCCATGCCAGTGTTAAACTGAAGTATAACTTTGAGGAGATTTAAAAAAACCCAGGGATTGACTTTCTCTCAGGTCATCTCTGTCCTTCTACAAAAGTAACGTTACTGAGATCTACTCTTAAAAGAACTACACCAATCCATGGGCGAGATCTTTGCGTTGGGGTGATATCCTCCAAAAGGAGCAGGACTTTCTGGGTTTTCCAGAAAGTTACAGCTTTATAAAATGTATGACTTAGTACTATTTTAAATTTACTACTTTAAGGACAAAATTGCAGAGATATTGGTCCTGTCCTGCCTACATAATCACTCCTCTGGAGCCAGAGCAACTGCCTTTTCAAGAATTCTTATGTTTAAATTTAGAAATGTCATGAGCCTCACCTGTTTTGAAAACTGCAGCACTTTCTCACTGACAGTGGTTGTCTTGTCAGTTAAATGATTCTTAATTCTTGTCAGCTAAATAAAACATTCTTAGCATAACGATACCCTAAGGCAACCAGTTTTTCAAGTATGATGTATTGGTGAGAACACCAGCTGGGCTGGAGGGTGGGGAAGTTCCCAACTCCCAGTTGATGTCCTCAGCTCTGTTATTGGTTGGCCGCACAGCAGGTCGTCTAACTGCTCTGGGCTTTCATGTGCCCAGCTTGAAATGGGGCTGGAGAACCCAAAACTGTTTTCCTTGCTATACAAATGCAGAAATCCATTAGAACTGCGTTCAATCATAAGGTATTTTAAGCCTTTTTGTTTGGAAAAATAGAGAAGCACACTTAGCGTTCAGCCAGCTTTCTGTTTAAAAGCTTACTATAAATATGTCCCGTTATAGAAGACAGGGAACCACTTCTCCATGTTACCTCCTGAGCTTCCTAAGTGTTGAGTGAAAGCAGAGGGTTTTATTTTCAAGGAAAAAGACAGTAGCAAAGACAGAAACCGCTGACAGCCATCAGATGAATTATCTGTGGTTAGATTTATTCTTTCCAAACCAAAGCAAGTTTAAGTATTCCAGGGAAGGAGCCAACTTAAGGATGGAGTAATGAAAAACCCTAAGCCTCTCTGAATTTCCCTCCTACTCTCCCTGAATTAAAGATGAACGGGTTAATTCCTTATCCTATATCAAATCAGACTAAGGATTAGTCGTCATGTATTAATAAAGAAACGAAGACAATTATGAGAATAATTCATGAATCACTGTGGTTAAGGACCCCTTCTGAAGAATTAGGATCAGTTATTTTTAACCAGTTCGTAAGGTATTCTGTGGCTGTGGGTTTTTTTCTATAATTTGCAACAAAAGCTATTTTAGGGTTATTTTAATAACTTGAACATTCCTGTTTAAAGCTGCCTTTCTAGATGAACTGAACATCCTTGAAAACATCCTTGGAGAGTCATTCTATCGTATTATTTACACTGTGTAGGGAGAAATCTTGAGGTACAGATTGGCAATGAGATTTGCGCAAGGCTGTCTAGAAAGTCAGTGACAGAATCTAGAGGAAAACACAACTAATAACTCTCAGCCCAAGACCAGCCTAATTCCTATTATTTGATATTGTTGAGAAACTCATTGCCTATGAAACAAATGGAGTAAGAGGGGCAATTATTCAGGGAAAAATATCAAAAGGCAAAGTTCAGCCAGACTAATTGACTTCCTCATCAAAGCACAGTGAAAGCTGTCTTAATTGAGTTGGCAGTCAGCGAAATTTCGTTCCCTAATGCTAATGTAGGCCACTTTTAAAGTCTGAAAAACAGAAATACTGGAAGTAGTCAGAAATTTCCTATTGGAGGTATTGATAAGGCACTTTCACTGTATCCTTTGATGAGTAAGTTGCCTGAAATTAAGAGTACTTTCTGGAAAGGTGTAAAGCAATAAGGCTGCATACTAGGAGGTCCAGGCATCATTTGTTCTATCAAAATACGTGTTATTATTCCTTCAGCTCAACAGAATTGATGTCATTGTAACTGGTATAGAAAACTGTCCTTTCCTGGTTTTGTGGCTTTTTTTGCCTCCCTTGATAAAGAAAAGCTTTTCCTAAAGCAAATCACCCATGTACTTAGGCTGCATTTTCTGCAAGTGAGACATCCCAATATTAATTTTCTTAATGTGTCAAATAACCTTTTAGGTGATAAACGTAATTTATTGCATCAAAAGAATTCTACCGTGCTGTGTATTTGTCAAACAGTCCGAGAAATGGTAACACTTACCTTAAATTTTCGTAGTGTTGTGGCTGTCTTTCCCCTGTGTAGCAGATTTTGGTATTTCAGCTTTCTCTTCTGAAACGTAGAGCTTGTGAATTTTCGTACCGTAATGCTAAACGCGTGGTGATTTGTTATACATATCAACTGTAGCCTCCCTGAAGGAAATGCAACCTAGTGTCTGTATTCCTTGTTTTCAAGTCAAGAGGTGCTGCCAAAGATTCATGAAGAAAAACACTACCCATGTGCACTGGTGGGGACTTGGAACACGTGGTACGGAGAGCAAGATCAGGCTGGTAGGAGATAGAAGTACAACAGAATGTAAAACCATACGAGTGAAACGTGTGCTTGGCAGGTTTCTTCTCTTTAAATCATCTCTGTTGACAGTAAACCTTGAGCAATGTATACACTGAGGGGGTGTCTGCATCACTTACAGTTGTAGTAACATTGACAGTGCTTGCTTTTTGTCTTGTTGAGTATGACAGGAAAGCATTCATTCCTAAAAATTTGTCCTGTTATTAATGCACTTTCATGTTTTCCAGGTGATAAATTTGGGGAAATTTCTTGTAAAATGTGGTCCTGTAATATTTAGTGGGCACAGTCACGTTCCTGAATATTTAGGGGAAAGGCAAAGGCTTACAAAGACAGAATTTATCTTGCATTGGCAAGTAGAAAAGCTTAGGCAGAGGAAAATAAACATATTTCTGTTCATGTTCATATAAGGAGGCTGCCTAACTACGAAAATATATTGGAACTAGAAATTGCTGAAGAGCTGCTGCAGAGGTAACTACAAAGAGTCTCATGTAGAGAAAAAAACCTGAAAAATTTCCTAGGCTCTGGGAAGCTGAAGGAATGGGAGGCCACGACTAGAGTGGTGTGCTGGTATTTGTTGTGTAATTTTGTTAACGTAGCTCTAACCGCGGAGCTACATAACGCCTATGTCCTTGCTTCCTTATGGAAAAATATACTCACGTACACAACAATTTTTCCTGCATTCACAGCATTTTGCAGTATTGACACTGAAAAAAATGCGAAGAAATAACAACAGATAAACCAAACGAGGCCTGAAAAACAATTCTAAAAGTTGAAGGGAAACTGGGGAATGAAAGGGATTGAAATAAAAACGTCTTAGCCAAGTCTCATCCCTTGCTTTTGTAACCTCTTAACACAGACTGCTCCTGTAATTGCATCTCCAGCCAGCCTTGAAAATGTTATTACAACAGTTCTAGCAGCGTAATAAAGCAGATTATGGGGGTTTGACTTGTTCAGTACTTGTGCCCAGGCTGTGTTAATATTGGGTGGGTATATCAAATTTGCCCTGGGGATGAGACAGAAGAAGCAGGAGCACTGGATGAATCTGGTCTCGCGGGAAAGTGCTTTATGTTAGTCTCTAGTTCTCCTGGAAGAGGCACAGAACTGTTTTAGAGGAGAGAAAACAGCCTTTGTGAGTCTTTGAGGTGATTTATAATAATATTGCCTCGCTATATTAACTGCTTGTAAATAAATCTTGTTATGATTTATTAAAGGGATTTATTATGATTTATAAAGAGAGGATGCTTTGAAAAAATTCACACGTAGATAACCTGTTTCTGAAAGTGTTTGAATGGGGAAAATCCTAGCAATTGTAACAATTCCAGCATGCTTGGCTATTTCCTGCTTTTTTTAATGGAATGTTTACCTCAAAAATAACATTTGCATCATTTTTCATGTCCTGCAAAAGGTGCGTTGCTCTTTGTGCTTGAGTAATTTACTGAACTAAAAAGTCTACCCCTCTGTTGCTCTTAGATGAAACAGAGATCACATTTTTGGAATTAAGTCATCCTCTGAAGTTGAATCTTAACTTCTACTACAGTCATGTAAAGTCATCGCATCTTATTAGCATGACAAAAAAGCCTTTCAGAAATCTCCTTGTTATCTTCAGAGTAGATGGCAAATTTTTTCAAGAGAACCCTTTTCAAAAAGCAGATGGTTCCATTATTCTTAAAATGTTCAAAGACGTAGTATTTGCTTTAATGAAAATCTACTTTTAAACCTGTTACCTGATTTCTATTTTTGTATAATTCTGTAGTATGAAGAATGCCTTATACTGTGATGTTCCATAAGCTTTAGCACTGGTCTGTGACATCCCTGAAAAAACTTCCTTTTTTCTGTTTCAGTTCATCTGTGGAGATATGAAGGAGGGTATCCAGCTCTCAATGAGGTCATGAATAAACTCCGTCAAAATAAGGTAAAATGCAAAAATCGGTTGTTTTACTCAGAAGAGAACAACAAACCGCGAAAAACTGCACATTTGGATGCCCACTTTTACTTCAGTATCTCATCCTTGCCTGTACAAACTTAGAAACCTCTTTGGAAAAGGATTAATTCTCATATTCAGAAATACTGAGGCTTCACACTTGAATACTTTATGAAACATTTACTCTCAGTGCTGTGTAAACACGCCACTTGACATTTCCAGTTGAAATTTAGATGCCTTTATAATTTAAAGGATTTCAATGTCCCCAAATCCCAAGATAGCATTAAAAAAAAAAGAAAAAAAAAAATCTATGCTACTTTATGGCATACTGCTTTTTGTTGTTGAACCATAATACCCAGTTTGATGGTGGTCACGTTATTTTTTAGGAATTCACAGAGTTTCGCAAAGCAAGAGGCAACATGCTCCTCTCACGCAAGAATCAGTTATTGTTGGAGTTCAGTTTCTGGAATGAACCAATTCCCAGAGAGGGGCCTAATATTTATGAACTGAGATCCTATCAACTAAGAGTAAGTCTGAATTTTTTTTTATTGTTATTTTTTTTAAGCTCTGTGCTGTTGTGAAATGTTGAAAGCGTGTTTATACAATGGAGATGGAAAACAGACCTCATCTTTAAAATCTGGTTCTTATCAAAGCTGATTTCTGAGTCATTTTTAATCTCAAAGTGGGGGATCCAACACAGGGAGGCCCCAACGGGATACTAATATCTACAAGGCTGGAAACCCTGGGTTTTCATTTGAAGGTAACTTCAGGCAGATGACTAAGAAGTAATACAGTAAACACAATAATTACAGAGGATTATAAACTGCTTATCACTTGAAGAAAGTGATTTCATTAATACCTAGTGTTTTCCATATGTAAATGTTGTGAAAGCTGTCCAAGTATTTTGACGTTCTTTAAACTGCAGTTTTAACAAGTCTGTTTTGGTTTTGTAGCCCGGAACGATGATTGAGTGGGGAAATTACTGGTAAGTGTTGCTTTAGCGCTTGTGTTCTCCTGTTTGAGAGATGCATGTTTAAAAATCCTGAAGTGGAGCTGGCAGAATGGTACCAGAGCAGTTCGGTCACCCAGTATATGGCCTGCTTCTGGGCTTATGCAACTTGTAAGATAGATTTTTGACCCTTGATTTAGCCTTTGAGGAAAGAAAGAGGAATTCTGTGTGCAGACAACATTGTGGGCTCTGTGGTTTGGCTTTCCTTCACATAACTTCGTTAGTTTGCTGTAATTTAGCCGAAACCATTTATTTCTCAGCAGAAAGCACTGCTTGGTGAAGGGTGACAGTTAACTTCTCGAGACTATATTTATCTGTATTTCACAACTGTCACAAGACCACTAGAAGCTGACTTGCTTTTAGTTTAAATGGGCTAAATCTTGGCTTTTAATCTTTAAAAGTCAAGTTACTTCTTGAAAAGCTATTGAGCACCACATTTGTATTTTAATAGATAGGTTAAAAGTATTTGAGGCAGTCTTCTGTAGGATATATACTTTTGATTTTTGTCTTCTTGAAAACCAGTGTAAGTTTCTTTTCAATTTACATTCACTGTCCTTGCAATTCCCATGGTTGATAGTTAAACAATTTAGAGTGTTTTCAGTTCTTTTGGCAAAGGTGAGGACTTGGCTTTTCCGATGTGTCGTTGTCATTGGTATGATTTATTTAATTACAGTAACTTGAATAAAATAAATTGAATTTTAAATTGTTATGAAATAGGCATATCTATAGTGGTAGCCAAGCTGGTTTAGAAGATGCAACAGGTTTATAGTTAAGAGAAATATTAATCTTATTTACACAACAAATCGTGATGTGTCAGGTAGGACAGCTGCATAGTAAAGGCCTAGGTGAATAAAAACAATTGTATTCTACTGCCACAAAATCTGTGGTAAATGAGCGTGGCAAAGATGATACGATCGACTGAAACTCAAGGATTTAGTTTTAGAAGAACCTGCTGTGAAAACAGCCTCCCACTTTCCACTGTTCCAGCAATTATCTCTCTACGGAATCTAACATTGAAGAATGATTAATGCAAGTCTAGTAAAACTGTATACACCTCCAATTTTAACTCGTCCTAACGATATCTAGCTACATTTTAATTAGTTTCTGCTGAAAATCAGTGGATTGCAGATTTTTTTTTTCTTACTTTTAATTGCTGAAGCACAATGCAAATGCTATTTAACAGTTCAGCTTCCTTTCAACTCTGTTTTCCTTTCAATTATCACTTATTTCCTAGCCAGACCTGCTGTTTTAATGGCTGCTTTGCTCTTCTGTAGGGCTCGTGCGATTCGTTTCCGACAGGATAATAACGAAGCCGTGGGAGGATTTTTCTCACAAATCGGACAGCTGTATATGGTTCATCACCTTTGGGGTAAATTTACCTTCTCTGCTGTTTTTTTTTCCCTCACTGAATCAGCCCCTAACAGACTGTTGACTTTGCCCAGGAGACAAGGTTTTTACAAAAGGCAAAGGGATATCTTTAAAGGGCTTTTTTTGTTTTACATCAGTGGTTTTGATGTTCTTAATATTTGTGTAGGTTCTTGAAACCAGCAAGCAGAAGTGAACATTTCACATTTTCTTCTGTTTCCATCAACAGTTTCTCGGGCCCCTGTCTTATTAGGGACTGCTTGCTTGCTTTCAGTAACAAGCATGACAAGCCACGTCCTACCATCTCTTTTCTCCCTCCTCCTTCATGCTCAAGTCAGGTTTTTAACAATTTGGTTTCAAGCATCACATAAACCACACCTGTCAAAAGGAAAGTCAAGCATTACCGTACCTTACTACATCATGGTCTCCACAGAGGCTCACCTGTTTTTCACATGTTTCAGCTTGAAGAAACTCATTGGCTAATATTTATTTTAGAAAATACTCAAAATTAGCTTCATATCCTGAAAATTCACAGTATTACATTCCAACATTAAAATCCAACGCTGCCTATGTAGGACTGTACTTTGTTGCATTATCTGTCTTACCTGTGTCTAGGATTTTCTCTTTCTTCTCCAGTTCCTTCTGTTTGCATTGGTTTGGGAGCTTTTCCTTTTCGTGAAGAAGAACTTGTGACTTTTTTCCTTCCCGGTGTTTGCAGCCTCCTTGTTACGTGCTGGGATACTTTTAAGGGAGCTAGAAGGAAAAGGAGTTACTCTAAGTTTTGTGCTTGTTGTTTTCCCTCACCAGCTTACAAAGATCTCCAGACCAGAGAAGATATAAGGAATGCTGCGTGGCATAAACCAGGCTGGGATGAACTCGTTTATTACACAGGTAACCTATTAACTTGGCTGGAATGTTGGAGGTAGACTTTGGTGCAGGCCATCGTTCCTGTTCTTCGCACAATGATTAAAAGTTGTGCATCTCTGGGGTCTGTGTGTGTCAGTTTTTCTACTGTAAGGATGAGGAGGGATGTTTCACTAAGCTGTAAAGTGAATTTTGCAGTTGATTGTCCAAACTTGGAAAAATTGCCTAATTGCCAAATAATTGCAGCGTTAATAGTAATTTTTATACAAGAGCACAGATACGTGTAAATGCTTGTGTCAAAAAATGTAGAGAGCCAATAGTGAAATTTATCCTTATATTAAATGATTCCTGTATTTTGTGAGAGATTAGAGGTAACCTTGTTAAATGCATCCCTCTGAAAAGGGAATTTAGACTTTGGAACTAGAAGCCAGAGATCTTTGGGACCAGAGATAGC
This sequence comes from Baryphthengus martii, assembly GCA_013396935.1. Taxonomy (NCBI): domain Eukaryota; kingdom Metazoa; phylum Chordata; class Aves; order Coraciiformes; family Momotidae; genus Baryphthengus; species Baryphthengus martii. The sequence goes on along the minus strand of VWZK01010035.1, from coordinate 67,578 downwards.
TTTCATAGCACCGCTCACAAAAGTATGGCAGGAATGTCAGATTTTGGTTCCATAGGGTACATTCCACAGGAAGCGTACCAGAAAAAGGTCAGATGACTTTCCATTATGGTGAAAAGGCACAGAAGTATTCGTCTTCAAAGGAGCAGAGAGATTCTATTAAAATATTGCTTGTTCTCAAAAGTACTGTGCTTGTTACAGGCGTGTTGGTGGTCACTGGTGCCTTGGCATGTGCTGGCTGGGAGAGGAATTTGAGGACAATCTCGTTTGTTCAAACGGAGTGTGCAGAACTGCTCATGATCTCTATTAGTGACATTAAACCCTGTCTCTATTTTTTTCAGTGCCCCTTATTCAGGAAATGGAGTCCAGAATCATGATACCGTTGAAGATTTCTCCGCTTCAGTAAAGTCACTGATTTACTTGTGCCTACATAGATAAAGTGACAAGTATTTGTCTTAAATTAATTTATGGTATACATTGTATATCATAGTCTGAAATATAAAAGTACTGTATTGAGCTTATAAAAGAGACCTCTTTTCTTCAGAATCTAATGACCTTTTGCTCTTAGGATTGTACCAGGAATATAGGACTGTAATTAAAAGGTTGGTTAATTGAAAACAAGTACAAAGACATACACGAGTTCCTCTGCGAGAGCTCCTCAGGTGAAGTATGACATTGAGTGTTTAATATCTTTTGCTATACTGACAACACCCAGGGTTCGGTGACAGCAAGAGAACGGAGCGTTACAGTTGCTGTGGCCTTTCTGTAGCGTTATAATGACTGCAGATTTTAAAAACAAAACATGGGAGTTCTGGAATTAGAAGCTCCGGAGCCCTCAGGCAGCTCTGAAGTCCACCTAGCTGTTCTAGCAGGCCTGAAGTCTGTGAGTAGCTCTTAATTTACAAATAGGCTAATAGATAATTAGCTAATACTGTTTGTAAGGTGACAGGCCAGAGAACAGGCCATTCCATTTTGCAAGGACTCTGAAAGCTGTTGAAACTAACGGCCCATTTGCGTAGATAACCTACGCCTGAAATTACGCTCGCGACGTTCACGCTCCGGTTTGCGAAGAGATGCTGACAAGTGGTGGTTGTCTGGACGTTCTGCAGGGAATCGAGTTCAGTTCGGTACCTTTATCTCTACAAATAACTGGGAGGTCTAGGAAAAGGGGTTTAATTTAATAAGCCATCGTGACTTCAGACATATGCTTGGTGGGGTGTTTCACTAATTGTACAATAGGTACTTCTGGATTGATGTGTGAAACTGGCGCATGTTGAGTCGATAGGATTGGCATAAAGCGATGTACCATTATGTCCAGTTCTATTTTGGTTTCACTTTTAGACTAGAATATCTCAACACTCTTGGTGTCTGCAACGATGTGAACATCCTGTAAGTGAAAATAATACTCTCTCTTTTAAAGTGGCTACAAGAATCAGTGTAACATACAGAATGTACAAATCAGTCGCTGAATGTCCCGTTTGTACATTTCAATGAGTTTTCAGGAAGAACATATCGGTCAATAAAACCCTTTTAATTTTCACATTTTGCTGGCACCTGATATGTGTTGTACCACCTGTGTTTTCTCGCATCTTGCAGTGCTTGCCGTGGAAAATCTGAATAATTGCCTTGTGTGTTTCAGCTTAGCAAATATCCCTTCTCTGTGTCAGGGGCGGCGTGTCCCAGCGTTCTGCTCTCCTGCTCCAAAATGAATTTACGGTTATCTCCATTACAGCCCCTTTTGCTAAGTTTCTAGAGGTTGTAAGTACTGTGGTGATAAGTAGAAAATATGTTTCCTTTCGATTTTTCTCCACAAATTATGCTTAATTTTTCAGGTCTGATTTTTTTCTCTTCTTTTCTTCCCGTGTGAAATGCCCTGCACTCTTGCCTTCACTTGAATTTCATCTTGAACAAAGTCAACTTTTGATCCGATTCTTGCCTGTGAATTTTTCTCCTGTTGCCAGCTAATTACAGGATTTTACTGAGTAAAATTCTGTGTTGTGTTAGCTTCCTGTTTTCAGCTTGGCTTACTTAGTGCACCACGTACATCATTTCATCTAATCCTTCTTGTAAGTCAGTCACAAGCAGTACTATCATCTGGGGCTGTCAGTTTTTGCCAGAATTTTGGGACTACTGTTTAGCTGCAAAAAGGAAAAAAAGGAGCTTCCGGTCCTTTTTATTTCTCCTGGTATCCCCCCCGTATTTCTTGTTCCTAGAGAACTGTCTTTGCCATCTCAGCCAGAGACAAAAGGCAAAAACTGGTTTTGGAGTTAATGGATTTTGTGGGTTCTGACACAGTCCGTGTTTCGTATTTTCAGCCGGAAGCGCCGGGAATTAAATTTAGTCAGGCAGAGCTCTTGTTTTAAGGACCATGAAGTTTTGTATGAATAAGAAATCTAAAGAATAGCTGGATGTTCTGTGGGGTGATGTCACAGGGCACAAGTCTCTTCAGTCTTATCCACTCCCTGTCCCTGAATTCCCTCTAGTGGTGGTGTAACGTGTTAGGGATGTGCCTCCTGTCCTTCCAGGCTTAGAACTCATCAGAGAGAGCTTAGTTCCTGTTATTTTAATTGTGAATAACACTATAAACTCACTGAAGCACAGGAGATAAATAAGTGACACCAGTCTTTTCTTGCTTCTCTTTGCTTGAGACCTTTGTGAGGTTGGCTTTCCCCTGCTGTGAACACTTGGGAGTTTTCCCTTGTAATTTCCTGGCCAAGTCTGCCGCCTTCTTTTGACAAGCAGTACTCAGCATTTCTTAGGGCAGAACTTGTAGAGTTCAGAGCTGAAGGGACTTTCTAGTGGTTGGAAAGCCGGGAAAAAATGCCTGGAATTGTCTCTAGTAATTATCAATTCTTATTCCATGATAATGAAGATGCAATTAAAACTCAAGTTTAGTTGTCCCGTAGTCTTCCTAGAAAAGACTGAAAGCTATTTTCTTTTTAAGAAATCCCCTCCTGCAAATTGAATATACAACTTAAAGCAATTCTGCCTCATTGAATAATCACATTAAAATAAAATGTTTATCTGAAGTGATGTGCCTCCCCATGCTCTTGGTCAGGAGACCCACCTGCAGGCCGCATGTTACTCGCCTGATGTCTGCTGCTCCCCAGACTCTGCTCTACTCTGATGGGAGATGTTCAGGTGAATCGGTAGCTTGCTTGTTAACGTTGGAACTTCTTCCATGCTGCTTTATTCCTTCCTTTTTTTTTTTCCAGTATTTTACAGACTAAAGAGCTTAGCTACTCACTAAGCTAAATAATCCTTTTGGTACCTCCTGGACTAGAGGTCAGGCTTGATATTTGCCCAGTGGAAAGGGGGTGGTTTTTTGGTTTGGTTTTGTTTTTTTCAAACCAGTCAGACCTGAAGAGCTCTTGTGAAATCACTGGCACTGTGCCATGTTTCCATAGCACTCAGACCGGCAGAAGATCCCGCTGTGAATGTTAACATCTCCGTGGCACGGAGCCTCCCGCGCGGCCTTCTGGCTGTGCTGTTGGTGACACTGCAGAGACCTGAAGTGAAGCACATCCCAGGGCTTGTTGCTGTAACTGATCAGCTGGATGTTACATCTTTTTAATGTTTTTTTTTATAGTGGCCTTTTAATTCATTAGAAAACCACAGCAAGCACTTCTGCTTCATAACTAGAATTGCAGAGGAACACAATGAATGAGAACAGGAAGAGTTTATCCTTGTTCTACTCAGGCAGTCTTGACTGAACAAAAGCGTGATTGTACATGAGCTGCCCTTGGAGCTGGCTGAGACTTTTCTCGGGAAGAATTTAAAAGAGATCATCTTTAATCCTCCCAGCAGAGTTCTGGTGAGCAGCCTGCCAGCCACTCTCTGTCTTGGCTTTTGTGAAGGTTTTCTAGCTCTGTACGGATATTCAGTATCGCTGTTTGTGTGTCTGCCTCTCTCTAAAAAGCCATCAGACGTTTGTTTCTGGATTTGTTTTCTTTTAACCCTTCTAATTCTCTAGTATTTAAATGTTGTTGTAACTTCAGGCAATTATTGCCTCTTTTTTTTTTTTCCAAAAATATTAGATGGCATCAGTAAGAGCTGCCGTTCATTACTCTCTGGGGCTTTGTTAATGCCTCTTTCCCCTGTAGTCTCTCTTGATGGTGTCACAGAATGGGCAGAGCCAGTATTTGTTTTAATTGTTAGTGATGCTTAAATAATTGGACAGGAGCTCTCTCACTGCACCTTGATCTCATCTTATTAATTTAAGGAAATACGGTGCAAGTTGTGAAAACCTCTGACTATCTTGTGGAGACAGTGTGGGATTTTGGAAGGCAGGCACATCCCTTGTTTCTCCTCTTCTCTGAAATATGTGGAGAATTAACACACTCAGCCTAATCTTCAGTTTCCAGAAAAATACTGGGACTATTTGTAAGCACCTAGGAAATAAGAGCCTGCATAGATTTTTTTAATTATTTTTTTTCCATGTCATATCTCCCCATCTTTCTCCTGTGATGGTATTACCTGGATGGAAGTGGAAGATATGACATATATTTTAACATTAGTAACACTTTTCACACGATTAAAATATGCTTCTTGGTCCCTGGTGGATATTGCAGATAGCTCAGATTTGCCTGCATCTCACGTCTTTCAGAGTCAAGGGTTGAGGAGCAGTGATGTTGAGGTCTCAGGTTCTCTTGTAGCCAAATTTTAATGAAATCAGAGATACTTAGTAATGTTTCCTACAGATCTGTTCACTGTTTAACCCAGTTCTGAGAATCCTAGGAATGGAAAGTACTGACCACTCTGTTTAACTTTTAGGCTATATTATTGTTAATTTTTTATTATTATTAGACAGACTTCTTGTTTGTGGCTCCCTCCTTCTTTTGCCACCCAAAAGAAGCAGAGATATTAGCTTATTCTGAGACAGTAGATACGGAACCTTGACATTTAACTTAATGATATTTTCCTGCCTTTGGTCTTCATTTCTGAGTGAATAATCAACTGACTTCTTCCACCTTGGAAGAAATTTAAGAAAAAAAAATCTTTATTTTCATGACAAAATATTTTAATAGAATGGTGGCATTTTCAGCATAAATTTCAGGCCAGAGATGAAGGTCCCCAGCACCCAGAATCATTAAAAAAGTCCAGAACGCAACTTTGCAAACAAATATATGTTTAATTGCATTGTATAATGGATTTACAGTTGTTAAATATATTACTTTACTGTATAATTTATCGCTCTTCCAGTTCCTTTAGCAATTCGTCAAAGTGAGTGATGTACCATTTGGCTTTCTCCTTTACTTGCTTTCTGATTACATTTCCTCCAAATCCAATGAAGCAGTCCTGGCAAAACAGAAAGAATGGGCACGTGTATTATTGCAGTCCCATGTAAGAAATGGAGCTTCTCAGCAGTTAAGTTTGGTTTTAAGACTGGATTTTAAAATTTTGGAGTTCTTCCCAGCCTCTTCCTCTGTTTTACGTTCATTTTTTTCAAATTTGTCAACGTGATTTTGCACCACTTTGATTATTAGAGTTCTGTTCCAATAGGAAAGTTGTGTCTCAGTGTCTTGTAACTTCAGGGTTGTTCAGCTCTGAGATTTTACTGGAAATCTGATGTAGATGTGATGCCACGTAAGGCCTTACTATTTGAGAATGAGTTAACACTCAAACGTGCCTGCGGCATCTCACCATCATCCCTACCCTGGTTATCTTAACCCTGTTTGCCTCGTTTGATAGATACCAAAAGTGAACATTAACCACGTCTTCAAATCATTAACCAGGAACAATCATCATTTCTACATCTTAGAAAACCATCTGCAGTGAAAGTGCAGTGTTTAAAATTTCCACTGCTGGGTTTTTTTTTTGATTTTTTTTTTTTTTTTTTTTTTTTTTTTTTTTTTTTTGCCTTTAGGTAGAAAGCATTACCAAATGCTAAATATTTAACAGTAAGGGACCAGCTGTCCTAGCTCACATCAGGAGTAGCTCTCTGAGTTTGTTCCTGTGCATTTCTGTGCACGGGGGTATCTGTCCCTCAGCACCGGTGAAGAAGGAAGGGCTTTTAGGGTGCTTCTGTGTAGAGAAAGGCGCCAAAGGGGAGACGGAATGAAGATCTTGCCTCTGAAATTTATAACAGCTGTCTTTCTGTTCATCGTTTTATTATTTCGTGCGGTCAGAGCTGATATCTTCAAAGGCGGCATCATCACCGTAGGGTGAGATGACCCCCCTTGCTAGGCCAGTGCCAGGTAAACGTGCTCTGGATCTGTGCCAAACCTTCATGCTGGGCCCTGTTCATCAGTGCTCAGAACCAGGGGAAGCCCTCTGTGCAGACACAAGCACTGTGGGGACTTAGCCGGGAAAGGCAGAGGTGATAACATCGGCTTGACTTGAGGCAGGTCCTGCTGGACCCAGCCAGCATCCTGGCTTAGAGATTGGCATCCTTACTGAGAGCAGTCAGACTTTGCATGATGCAGGCTCTCTAGAGGAAGACAACCTACACAGATCTCTCCTCGGCTGTGAGAAGTGCTAAACATCTTTCGTCAAGTCCTATAAAGAATTCAAACCACACTTTTTGGTTTTTTCTTCCTGCTGCTAAACATTTGCTCAAAAGGAATTTAGAATTCCAGCTCTTTAATACTTACAGCAGGGGGACAGGCTTCCATGTCTGTAGCTCCATCTCCAATCATAACTACTTTCTTAAAGTGAAACTGTTCCTTCAGATGGGTAATAACCTTCCCTTTGCCCCCTGATTCAGATGTTGGTTGTGTTTCATCAAATCCTGCGTATTCTCCTAGAACACAGTGGAAGGACGAGTTAGACACAGAGCCTATTTTCTTGTAAATGAAGAAGGATGTGTGCCTTTGGTCTTTACTTCAGAAAACAGCTCGTTTCGTGCAGTCCTGTGAGCCTCCCCAAAATGTAACTAGAAGGTAAGGGTGAAAACTAGGATTTTCCCCAAGTCTTCAGTGGGGATATTTTCAAATGCTTGGACAGAAATAGAAACCCTGCGTGGCTGGTGTTACAAATCCATTCCCTGTCGTCATCCTGGTGTAGTAGCGTCCAGTATGATGATGTATAGACAGTGTATGAAACCCTGAGTAAGAAGCAGCCTCAGTAACTGGCTGAAAGTCCGGAGCAGCTCGAGTGAAGCAGAGCAGTCTCCATACATACCTCAGAGTCACTGAAAGCAAAATTTGCCTCTGAAAGCAGGAAAGTGGGATAAATTCTTTGAACTTGAAGGAGTAAGAGAAAATGAAACTCTGCTGTCAGCAGCTGTACCGTGTTTTACCTTTGGCACAGCCTGCAATTAAAAAGTAACTACAGCTCTATTTCATACCCACAAAATGACCTGAACTCATGTTTTTGGAAGGGTCTTGCAGTTTTCCTACTTGGAGCCAGCTGGATTGGTAACAAGGTCATGGAGGCTGGACAAGTATCTGTAGCCCAGAATCTGGCAGTTTGAACCGAAACAGGCAGAGAAAAGAGACTTTGAGGGAATCTCACCATTAAAGTAAAACTTCAGCCTGTTAGCGAAGACGTTTGCTGTTGGAATGTTCAGCTGCAAAGCCACGTGCTCCACAATGCTCTGAAACCCCCCGGAGACCAAGAAGACCTGGACCCCTCGTTGATGAAGCCTGCTCACCAGCTCCCTGAGAAGAAAGAGCAGTCACCAAGTGTGAGTGCCTGGCAGCATCAGGGATAACAGGAAGGTTCAGATACACCTTGCCTAGCCACAGCTGCCCATGTTATGGGTTATTCCAGTTCAGTTAGGATGGGTGATGCTGTTCCAGCTCCATCTGTCTCTGCTGCCCAAAGCTTTTCCTTCTTTGCAGTGTGAGTTTGTGCACAGACTTCGCTCAAAAATTGCTGAACAAAACCATCATGTCTAGACACAGGTATTTAGTTGCTCAGAAATAAGCACTCCCCTTGAATAAATGAGAAGCAGATCCAGTTCATATTTCGTTTTACTACTTTAAAAAAAAACCCAAAAAAAACAAAACCACAGCAAGAAAGTGAATCTATAATGCAGAAAAAAAAAAATAGGGAATGGGAGGGGGGATAAAGTCACTGTGCCAAAATACAAAAGTGGGCTGAAAAAGTGTGCAAAGTGCAAACGTTTTCTAACTCAGAGCTGGTTCCCCAAATGCTGGACATTGGTGGCATCTGTAGAAGAGGGCACCAGCTACAGAAAAGGCATCAAAAACAGGTAAGAGTTTTCAGATGCAGTTCATGTCAACAAGGCTTGAAGGAAGTTGGAAGTTTTAGGGGCTTTGGCTCTAGAAGGCGGAGGGTCAGCGTGCAGCAGGGCTGAGCGGTAGCAGTGGCAGCAGCGACAGCAGAAATGCTAAATGCTGAAAAGTGGAAGCTTAAAGCAGGCTACACAGGAAGAGGGGAAGAAAGGGAAGGAATGAAAAGGAAAATCATGTGATTCTAAGCAAGGAAACAATGTTGTCTTTGTAGTTGCATCTAGCTATGCCTTCTATAGGAAAAGCTGAGCGTGTGCTTATTTCCAAGAGAAAATACAAGTACAGCATCATCTAAAACTACGGTATGTCCTAAAAATATTTTAGATCTGGAGCTATGGCCAGATTTTGTAGTAAAGAAATTCTTTGAAACAATTTATATAGGAAGAGTATTCTGCAGACAGAAGTGTGGGAGAGAGGTAACATACTTGCAGAATAGACCAAGCCAGGAGTTCATGCTGAGTATTAAATCTCCTCCCAGTTCCCTCGCCCATCAAAAAACAGGTGTCGTTGAACAGATTATTTTCCATGCCCTTTTAATCCTTGAGCCAGAATTTGAGCTTGCCAGCCAAAAGCAGCTAGAACCTAAGCCTGTTTTCTTCTTCCGTGGCTGCTTGGCCACTTGACATGGACTCAGGCCATTATAAGCTCCTGATACGAGCTTTGGACCCAGACAAGATGGAAATGGAGCTGGAAGGCAATGAAACCATTGGAAGGCAATTAAAGCAGCTCTCTATGGTCTTAGAGCCTCGCTAATGTCGCAGGATTTTGTTGATTTATGTCCTGTGCACTTGAAATACTTTTTCGTTAGATCATTTGTAACTCTTCTTACCTTATTCCTGGTGTGAGCTCAGGTGGGTTATCGGATATTAATTTCTGCACTTGCTCATAGGAGGGACGTATGAGACCTAGTCGTGCCGTTAAAGCTGCTTTGAATGTCACGCTGCCACCCATAGCTCTGCGGGTCCTGAGTTGTGAGCCAAAGAAAGCAAGTTAGTGACAGTAAGTTGAGGCTTCTCTGGACAACAATTAAAAAAGAATGACAAGGAACAAGGTAAGAGACTAGAGGTTCTCAGTTAATGCCTTATCTGTGTGGTAAAGGAGCAGGCTGGTAGCCCAAAAAGACTTCTATCAATCCCTGGTAGAAGATCTCCACATATCAGAGCTCTTGTGAGAACCAGTGAGGCAAAGGAAAACTGCTTCACTCACTCTGAGCGCACCTAAGCCACTGGGACCAGAATTCCCAAATTGCAGCACGGGTGCCGTTCTCGGAAAGTAACGGAACCTTTGCTACAAGCGACAATGGAAACGACATCAGCCTCAGAGAAGTGTTAAGGGAGTTGTCCCCTCTCCTCCATCTCCTAGCAAGGTTTGTGAGCACTCAGCCAAGGTTAAAGCTATGGGCTGATCTTAGTCTAATGAAAAAATTGACATTAGAGAATTTATGCCGGTATAGTTTTGGCTTCACAATTCAAGAAGAAGTTACTTCATTATGCATTAATTCCACTGATTAACCCTGAATTCCTTTTCAAACTCCTCGTCATCTCCTATGACAGAGTTGGAGGAATCTCTATTGTAAATTCGTCGCAGCTTCACCTCACCCGCGCTTAATTTTTACGAAGCAAACAGCAAATACACCTACATCTCTGCGACGGCGTCTCCGACTCCGCAGAACTTGGCGAGCTCGTCGATGCCTTCTTCCCTGATGACCGTACTGTCCACGTCAAAGCACACCGCGTCGGCCTGGCGGAAGATTTCTTTCATCTCCAAGAGGGACGCCATCCTTTTGGGAACCTTCTTACTGTGAGGGGACAAGATAAAGTCTTTCTCTGAGTGAGAGTATTGCAATGTGTCTTGAGCCATGAGTGCTGCTGATCTGAGGCGTGCAAGAAGGGCCGAGCAAAGCCTGGTCGCCAGCTTTTATCAAAGAGCAGGAGTGGTGGCGGAGGTCCGGCTCGCTTGCTGATTTGCTCTCTGCTGTTGCTGCCCTACTGATGTTCAATTTACGTTACAGGTGGGCCGTGGAGCTTTGGGCCGTTGCTGATTTGCTCTCTGCAGGCTCGGCCCATTGATGTTCACATGGGGTTCAAGGTTGTCATACTTGGCATCGGCTGAACCATCACACTGCCAGCTGCTGTGTGGGACTTGCAGTTCTCTGGCTCAGCTGGCCCTCACCGCTCCAATGGAGCTGGATTTCTCAGCAGACCCAGGCTACTGTCTCATATTAGTTGCTCCAGGAGATAGTAAAACACCCAGCCCTTAAGGTTTGCTCGATTGCAGTGGACATATCTATCTTAAACCTCTCAGCGAGTGGTTGTCCCTAAGTCATGAAGGTTTAGATCCTTTCCTGTGTCCTAATATAAACTAAATATTCTCATCATCGAAGGTTGCATAAAAGATTTGGCCATTAACACTGGGAATTAGTCTTTTATAAAACCCATTAAACCTTGGGCTTTGAGAACTTCATTCAACCTGTTAAGATACCGCATCATGACCAGCTTTTTCCCTAACAGTCCCTGACAGAAGTTTTCTTCCTTTTTCAATCTGTCCTCTTGAATATGTTGAGCACTTCTTCTGCAGATCAGAAGCACGAGGTGTTGTCAAGTATTTTCTCACTCTGTCCTACTCCTCTTGTGCTTCACTCTTTCATGAGGGAATTCAGTGTGGACTTTACTATTTTACCAAACTGTACATTTAGACAAAATTACAGCTTTTTCTCTAGCTCACTTCACAGATTTTTGTAAAAATTTTGCTTTGATTGTCTCTTCTAATCTCTGAAGTGTATCTCAGGGCATGTCTTATGTAATTGATCTGGGTAGCAGGTTCTTTTTCAGGGATGGTGGAAAAATTGCTGTCAAAGAGCATGTTATATATCTTCATTTTGCTACATATCTTCAAGGTGTTGCACACCTTCCTTGTGTTACATACCTTCATCTTTTGTGCTCCTCTCACTAATCTAATTTCTTTTCCTCCTTTATATCACGTGAATTTTGATGGTGAGAAGTCTTACACAAGTTCCCACAAAACCTTTATTTTTTGCCATTTTTGGACAAACTTTGAGCCCCCAGATACAAAAGACACTGAGCGAAGGCGAAGATGATCACTATCTACGTACCCTGCGATGGAACACAGTGCAGGAGCAGACCGGTACCGCTGTATCTCATGGCCAGACAGGAGTCACCCAGGGACCACACATGGTAAGTGCTGTTTCCTGAGGTGACACCTGTGTGCTCACTGAGAGGTCACAGCTAAATAGTTAGAAGTCAAAGCAGGGGCAGGAACCCGCAGGTTTGTTCCTACAACATACTGTAAAATTCTTGTCTAGCCCTAGAAGCATCACTAAAGAAATATTTGCTGGAGAGAGCAGTGTTTTTCTATAAAGCTTGCACTACCGTGCGCCATCAGCAACGGCACGTAAGAGAAACCTCCGTGGCCACGAACATAAAAACTTCCCTCTGGCAGAGATTGGTTCTGAGCTAAGACTTGGCAGCGGGTGGAGAGGTGACACACGAATTCCAAGTTTACTTTGCGTTGGCCTTGACTTGACATTGGCTCCACGGGACCCTGTTTGTATTTTCAGTGGAAGATTTTGCTTTTCTGAGCCAGAAGGGCTTTGACTTTTGGGCAGGCCTTGACAGCCACTGCCTAGATATATTCGTGCAGTGCAATTCAAAAACATCCACTAAATTTTTTTTTTTATATTTTTTTTTAAATGGCAGGATGTTAATTTTTTTTCCGGCCTACTGGAAACCCTAAAGACCACCAAAAATTCAGCCAGGGGTTCGGTGCCAATTTTCAGGATTTGCTTTACTGGACAAACTCGTTGCATCACTGTGGCGTGACATTTGCGTCACGGTGTTCCAACACTGATTCCTTATTATGCAAAAGCCACCGCATTGCCTCATGCTGACCCGAGGCTGCACTGCAACATCACCCCGTTCTGATGCAATGTCGCTGTGCGGGAACGCCGCTCTGGGATGGGATTTCTTGGTGGGAGACTGAAATATATTGCTGGATGTACGGCTTCAAAGTTTTACTCTGCGAAGAAATGTTATCGCTGGAAACACGCACATTGGGAGCGAGAAGGAAGAGACATTGACTTTTCCTCCTCTCTGGTACCACATTTCCCATGCTCTCTTTCCCTTCTGGATGCTCCTTACAATGATGAGACCACCTCTTTGGTGGACTTTGCCCTTTGGTGGACAAATAGACAAGTTAGAGGAAGAGTTATGGATACCAGTTTGGGAGCCGTGGTTGGAATTAACCCTGTCCGCTCTTTGTTCCTTGCAGAAACTCTTTCAAAAGAGTTTCGAGCTGTGGTTTGTAATTCCTAAAAATGACAAATTGGAAGGGAAGAATTGTGTTTTGAAATGCAGAAATCATCAGTAGTTTCTCATTTCCCTTGGTCTGTGACGTGCTAAAATCTTTCTACTTTCTCCTGTAGCTGGGCACTGGGTCCTAGAACACAGGAAACACAGACCTGGGTTCGGCCAATTATCATCACACATGTTGGAGAACTTGTGATGAACTGTCAAGTAGGGAAGCTCATAAAGGAGCAAAGAGGAGAACCTCTGAAGGAAGCTTCTGCTTTTGCAGGGAGTCTTGCTGGTGGGAAAAGCAAATTTTAGGAGTTAAAGATGGTTCACTTGGAGTGAAATGAGGTGGTTCTGCCCATGCTGGCAGAGCTCCAGGGGTCATCATCAGCTCCAGAGGCTGGCAAATGCCATTCAAATGGTAACATGCCAATTGCAGTAACTTGGGAATTTTTTTTTCCAGCTCTAAGCATAAATAAGAGCATAAGGCAATACTGTTAGTGATTGAGTAATGGGAGAAAACACAAGCAGGAGAGGTTCTGCTCCTTGCCTTGTTTTCAGAATTTTCACACAGCATCCTCGAGAAAGCTGCCCAGAATTGGCATAGGAAATAAGGACAGACACAGCATCTTGTCCACAGGTAGATGTCACTTGGAAACGGGAGCAAAAAGAGTTGAAGCTGTGTAAAAACTTTCTGTGGACAAATTTCTAGCAGCTGTAGTAAGGGAAGAGCAATTTTTCATTCCGGTGTGGTACAGACCTCTACAGTTGGCAGTTGAAATTCAGCTAGGTCACCTCTTCCTATCCTATTATTTGCATGCTGGAAAAGCATCCAAGCAGCAAACGTTTCCAACTAAATGACACTAAAATATTGTGGGGAAGAGAAGAAAATGAGGAAGAGAAGAAACAACGGGCAAAGGAGTGAGTAGAGAAGGCATAAGAGTGACAGTGGGAAAGAGGTTGGGTGGAACTTGAGATAAAGATGTTGAAAAAGGAAATCAGAAGGGAAAAGTGGAGTTCCTGAGAGATCTGTCTCCAGTCTCTAAAGTACTTCATAAGGCCATTTGAAAAAAAGAACAACCACCTTGCATTTGCACAGGTAATAGTTCTGTTTTGTAACAGAGAGGGTGGAGTCACAGAAGCAAGCACAGGAATTATGTAAGGCCACATGTCAAAGGAAAACAACTGAAATCTTTTCTGTTTGCTGATCCTTCAAAGACAGGCGCTCGCTGCGCTCTGCAAAACTGAAACATGCAGAGTGTCTGCCACAGAAAACACCGAAGGAACAAGTAAATGGAACACCCAGGTTTGCAAACTGTTTCTGTTTCTGATTCACTTTCCCAGTTAAAGAGGTGAGAGTGAGCACTTCCCTGAGATACATTGCCCCAGCAGCGTCCCACCACAGGGAGAGGAACAGAAACACAACCACGTTAAGCTCTTTCTGTTGCACTGCAGGGAAACTGCTGCCTGGAGTGAGGGATTTGGAGAAAATCATTCTCAAAACTGTTCTCAGGACTTGTTCCCACTACAGGCGTCACCCTGCTGCAAGAATGTTCCCAGGAGCGTTCCCATGATATTCAGTTTAAACAAACGACTTAATCCTCATTGTTTCTAGTCTTATGTCTGTAAAGTGGGAATACTACGGTGACAGAGCTTTTCTGTGCTGAGGTTTAATTCTCTGCGTTAGCGATATGTTTGGAAAGCTTTAGAGGCAAGGGGATACATTTAAGCAGATTAGTTCTATTTCAGCAAATTGTGACTGTTGCTTGTAGCCCTGCAAGTACCACTCTTTAAAAGTTCAACCCACCCATCCCTAATTGTGAGTTTCTAGGTTTTCAGGGTGAGAATAGAAAGATTCAGTCCTTAACCTGACTAAGCTCCCTTCACTCTTCCTGCTTTTCCGCTCGGTTTTTCAAGGTAGCAACACAAACCTGTCTGCAAGTCAAGAGGTGAATCGCTTCCAGCCTGGACAGCAGTGCCTAGCGGGGAATTTATTTAAGCACCTTTTAAAAAAGTAGTTGCAAATGGGTCGAAGGAACCTGATGGATGTTGACATGCACCTCCCAACGCTCCAATCCCCTCTTGCCTGTCCTGACAAAACAATGATGCGTCCCCCCTGCACGATTGCATCATTCATTCATGCTGCTCTTATAAAACTGGCACCACGCTGCTGCTGCTGCTGCATCTTGCAGGGCAGCAAAGTCACGGCCGTGGCTGAAAACACTCTTCATTCTCTGCGCTAGAAAAATACGGTAAAGCGTCCTGGACCTGATACGCCAAACGCCAACCCCTTCCAAACTGAGAGAAAAAAAAAAGCAAACGTTCCCAGTGACTTACAGTATTGTACTGGCCGTGGCTGCTGCTGCTGTTGCAAACCTCTTGGCTGCACAAGATAAGAAGGGATCAGCTGAGACCTTCAGTCAGATAAATACAACGGCACGGGCTGATCTGGAAGAAAGCCGCATTTTGTAAATCCCTCTTTTATAATCTGCTGAGTAAGCCAGCCGAGATGGGTTGGTGGTTTTTTTTTTAAATGGTTACACACATGTAACCAGAGAAGTCCAGCTGTTCGCTGACAGGCGTAGGGAAGAGAGGTGTAACCTTGCCTACGTCGGGGGAGGAGCTCGGGCCCGGTTTGGGGCGCTCCCAGTTTGGGTGGGCACGGCTTGGCAGGGAACAGAGTGAGAGGATGAGGAGCCGCGGGCACCAGGAACGAGACAGGTCTTGGCAAACTGGCTTCGTTCCCCGTGGGAGGGTGAGGGGCGAGAGCTGAGGAGCGGCTCTGACCGGCGGCGCTCCGGAGTTTCTCTTGGGGTGAAACCCGAGGCGAGGCAGCCGAGGACACAGTTTTCTTTCGCTGGGGATGAGGTGAAAGGTTTTGTGAGTCGAGATTGCAATAGGGTAGTTGGGCTTAAGCCGTTGCTCGGGTCACCAGCCCGTGCGATGTTACACACGCACAAAATCAAGCCAAAATTCACCAAAAGCTTTGAAGGCAAAATTAAAACTTCTGCTTGTTAGAAGGCTCTTGTTTTGTTTCCTCAAATGGGATGTTGTCAAAAGCAAGGGGAAAATTGCAAAACCTGTCTGTGCTCCTGTTTTGGCATCCCACAGAAGAGCTTCCCCTGGGCATTACTCTGGGCATGGGTCAGGAAACGGGACACTGCCAACCCAGAGCTGGTCAGTTGGTTCAAGGTCAAAAAAAGCCTAATTTAGCTGATTTAGCTCCTTTCATTCACTTGTGATAAGAGTCTCGTGACTGCTGCCTGTTTTGGAAGACTGTTCTGCACCACTGGATGCACCAGCCACATTCTATGCATGAACTCTTTTGCCATCCTGGCAGTATCACCCCTCAAAATTACATGCATTAATTAAATTCGATAGCCTCGTGTCCCTCTCCTCTCATGTCTTCCGTTATGTTTTTTTCCAAAGTTCTCAGTACACGACCATTTGTCAACGTGAGCATCTAGTAGTAACTTCTTGCTGCAGGAAAAGCTGGTACCAAGCTCCTTTGCTGCAAAGCTGGAGCCGCGGTTCACCGTTCAGCCTGGTCCTGTTTATTTGATCGCGGCGGGACTGTGTGTTTTTGAAACAGATTTAGAAATCGTTTCTGTGAACAAGGTTAAATGAAAACAGATCTTGATAAAGATGAAAGGAAACTGCTTTTACTGAGAATCTTGGAGGGTTTTTTTGCCAAGATAAGCAGTGCCTGGTTTGACTAAGAATTGCCGCTGAATATTTCACGAAAGATATTCCCTTCGCTTTGCTTAGTTTAACAGACATGTTGGTTTTAATTCAGTTAAATATTTTGATTCTAATCTGGTGTCATTTGCTGTAAATCCATTGATTTCAAAGGACAATTTAGATATTTTAAGAATCTGCCCTGCATTTTTACTGCACATTAAAAGCAAATACGGAGAAGAGTTCAACAACTACAGCTAAGACTGAAAAATGAAGAAAAGCTTGTCCTGATGTCTGAGAAATACTGCAAAATGGGGATTTAATGTGAAAATGCTCATGAACGATGTTACTATACCACAAAATAAATATTCTCAGATGTGATACAGCAAAAAAACGGAGAGAGGTCTGCCTGGAAGCTTGAAGGAGGTGCTCAGGAGCGAAGAACACAGCTCTGGTGGTTGTGTGGCTATCGATACAAGCACAGCACTTGACTACGAAACAAAAAGTGGAGACCTCCTATGTGAAGGACTAAATACTTTTTTAAATGGCTTTCTTTTTTTTAAAGAAAAAAAAAAAGCAGAAACATATCTAAAATGCAAACTGAATTTTCCCAGAACAACTGCTTTATTTTCCTTCAGCAATAATTGCCCTCTCAAAGGTGAAGCTGCCCGAGGAATGGCCATATCGCCCTGGACAGCCAGCCCCACATGCCACAGGGGTTTAGGATGGATAATTCCTGCCTTTCCATGAGACATCACCCACACAGGTCACAGAAAAGCAGCAAGGAAAATATAAAATACAGTGTGCCCGCTGGTACGCGTATGGGTTTGCCAAGGCTGCCCTCTGCTGAGAAGAGCCCTGAGGGAGGATGAAGGCAAAAAAGACATGAACCAAAACAAGAATAGGAAAATATTTGTGTGTGACCTGTTGGCTGCAGACTCCAGAGGTGGAGATTCAGCTGTTTTAACCCGGCATTGCATCTAAGGACCTCAAATATTAGCACTGCAGCTTCTCAGGGCTGTGTTTTGTTTTGCCACAGTTTCAGCAGGCCCAACAAAAATGAAGACGAAACATTAACAGAGTTCCAGAGCCAATTAGGAAGTGCCAAGTGTAATCCCTTGCATTTTGTGATGTTGAATGTTTATATCTAATGATAGCAGTAACAGAACAGAAAGCCCAGCCGCTATATTAAAGAATCAGCATTACACTATTTCACAAGACGTATGCACTGCTCAGCTAACGGAACGGGCTCCAAACTTGTGTTGTATGATGTTCAAACACCCAACTCCATCTAAAACATCGAAAAACCAGAAACCCAAGCATATCAGCAGTTGTCACCTCCAGGCCTGCCAAGTCTGACAGGGCATGCCCAAGAGACCTCCTGCCCAGCGTGGCATTTTGCCTGGAAACCAGTTGTCCCTGTTTGCACGCTCCGGAGCAGATGGGCTGCAGGAACACCAAAACTCGCTTGGCTTGGATCTCCCTGGCACACCTCTGTTGCCATGGGCCATGATTATCCTGGGGGCGGGCACCTTCCTTGCTAAATACTTGAGATAACAAGAGGGTTTTGTCCTGCCTGATACTGCCAGTTGTTGTAGCAGATGGGTGTTTAGGGGGACAAGCCCAGACTGGGAAACGTGGCAGACAAGACTTGGTGCAATTTGTGCCTGCGGTGTGTGGAAGGAACCAGGGCAGGAGCTCTCTTCTCAAAGCTCCGCTGAAGAGAAATTGCCCTTTGTCTTCCATTTCAGAGCCCAAAGCTAGTAAGGCACGAACGTTTCACAGCCACAAGGACTGGGCCCTGGCAGGCCACATAGGCCGAATGCTTTCAGCACCCATCACGTTGCCTTGACTTCATGAGTATTTCTATTTTAATTCCACAGCTCTCACAGGAAGCCCCCGAGTGGCTCAGGAGAGCTCCTCCCGTGCTTAGAAAGCCCAGTGAGGGGTCCAGGCCCAGGCTGGGCCAGGTCTGGGGGTGCAGGGCTGAGCTGCAGTAGATCTGCTAGGACGAGTTTGGGTTAATTTCCAACTCTGATTTTTTACCAGGAACTATTTTGATTATTAATCCAGCCCGCTTAACTATTAATTCTAGCGATCTAATCTTCAATCACCGGGTTTAATTATTTATTCTCACGGTTCTGGGAACCTCCTGGGAGGTGTGTGTCACGTGAGTGGGTGNGGTGGGAAGGGGGAGGCTGCGCGGGCGGCCGCCGCGGCCTGAGGGGAAGCGTGAGGAGGGATACCGAGGCGGGGCGGAGGCTCCCGGGAGGTCGGAAAGCCCGTTCCTGCCGCCGGTATGCGGTGGGGAACAAAGGGAGAGGCGGGCGGGGCGGGGCGGGATGAATGGAGAGGGGGNGGACGGACAACCCGCCCCTCAGAGGCCCCTCCCCTCCCGCTCTCCCTCTGGAGCCCGCGCAGCCCGACATTCCCCGCGGCGGCGGGGCGGGAGCGGTCCGGCGGAGCGACAGACGCTGTAGCCAATGAGAACGTGGTCGCCGGATCTTCTGGCCAATGGGCGCTTACGCACCCCGGAGTGTTCTAGAAGGGGCGGGCAGGGAGGCGCGCNGGAATGAATGGAGAGGGAGCGGCACGTGTGGCGGGGCCGGGCCGCGGAGGCCGCTCACCCGCCTTGTGTCGCCCACAGGCTGGTGTCGGGGGCCGGAGACATCAAGCTGACCAAAGATGGCAACGTGCTGCTGCAAGAGATGGTGAGCTGGGTCTTGCTTCTCTCAAGGGGGGGAGCCGGGGGCGTGCCTGGGGAGGCAGGAGCCTGCTGGTACTGCTTTTGAGCGCATGTGGCTGAAGGGGGCCACGTTCCCTACTGCCCTGGCCTCTATTGCTGTGCTATTTACCCCTCTGTACCTAGGGCAAAATGGCCCTTGGGAGGAAGGTGAAAAACTTAAGTGCAACTTGGGAGGTGTTGCATGAAGTTTTGTTTTGTTCAGCTGCATTCAGGTCCCTTGCTTTCTCTACCAGTGCAGTAAGACTTACTACTCAGCATCTTTGTTTTTTTGTCTAGCAAATACAACACCCCACAGCCTCCTTGATAGCCAAAGTAGCAACAGCACAAGATGACATCACTGGAGATGGTACCACGTCAAATGTCTTGATCATTGGAGAACTCCTAAAGCAGGCAGATCTCTATATTTCTGAGGTATGTTTGCAGTATTTCTTTGGGGTGTGAACACAGGAAAAGCTTCATCAGAGACCATTCAGCATGTTTAGTTTAATGCTTAATGCTCATCAGTCAGATGTGAACATTAATAGATATTTCTGCTTAAAATGAGTGTGTCGCGGAACTTGTAAAATGGGGAAAGGATGAAGAGGAGGACTTGTTCAAATTCAAAACCAGTTACTGTGGACACTAGCTTTCAATAAAGTGTTGTCTTTTTAACAAGGTCTGTCTGGTTTATGTGAGTTAAAACACTTTCACTTGTATGTTAACAAGGAGATCCTCCCTGATAATAGATATTTTGAATAAGTTGCAGAATAGGCACCTGTATTGCACAGTGAACACCCAGGGGCGCTTTGTAGTTCTCTTGGTTTCAGTTCTGTGCTAGAATAATCTGTACTTTTCCTCTGCATTGGAAGGATTTGCATTCCTTTTATATGTATTCAGAAGCACAGCACATTTCCTTGACTCTGTAGGATGCATATTCCTAATGTTCTGCTTTTACCTGGCAAGTTGAAACCATGGGATCTATTTGTGAAAAAGCGTCACTTTGTCTTCTGTTGTCTAACGACTTCCCTTCCTCCCTTGCATTAGGGTTTGCACCCTAGAATAGTAGCAGAGGGATTTGAGATTGCAAAAGAAAAAGCGCTGGAAGTTTTGGAGCAAGTCAAAGTAACCAAGGAAATGGACCGGGAGACCCTGATAGATGTTGCCAGGACATCTCTCCGTACTAAAGTTCACACAGAGCTCGCCGACATCCTGACGGAGGTGGGTGTGCCTGGCTCTTCTGCCTCTCTTTGGGTGAAGGGCTCCAGCTTTTAAAGTGCTGTGATTCCTTGGGTGAAGGGTGGATGGAAAGATGTGAACTTGCACTTGGAAGCCTGATGGTTATTTTGAGGCATTTTGTGCCCCCTCTCCTCTATTCCAGGCTGTAGTAGATTCTGTTCTGACAGTGAGAAAACCAGATGAGCCCATTGACCTCCACATGGTAGAGATCATGGAGATGAAGCACAAATCAGAAACTGACACGACGTAAGTAATGAGCGTCCTTGAGCTTTAGTTTGATGGTGCCTCTTGGAATAGGCTGTGGAGTTTTATTTGCTTCTTAGAAGAATTGGGGTATCTTAAAGCTACCACTGGGAAAGTGATTAGGGAAAGGGTGAAAGAAAGGCACAAATGAGGATTTTGGCCGTAAATTAGCCAGAGAGTCACTGAACTTGATTCCCTGACAAGAGATTTTTGAATAGCAAAGAGTAACACTGGCTTAGACTTTCCCATAACAATGTTAAATAAATACTTTTTGTCTTAGGAATAGCATCTGTGGCTCGATTATGCTTTAGGCTTTATCTCTTCATTCCAAGTACAAACCAGCATTCCATAACTGGGTTGTAGTTCCCCACTTGGCTGTTGCAGAGGCTTTGTATCCACCTCAGTGGCATGGACGAATTCTGCACTAGCTTTGCTCCATAGCTAATGCAGTCAGACACTATGCCAGAATAAATTCCTTTTTCACACTGACTGGTATGCTTTTCGTACAAGAACGGGCATGCCTTTGGAAGTGGGATACAGAATATCCTTGTTGGCTCCCAGCACAAGCAGTTTGTGTTGCACCGGTTGCACTGTCAGTTCTCTGACTCGTCTGCACCTGCGTGAAACGCACATCTGCTTTACATCCACGTGGACACACAGGATGTTTTTTAATCTTCCAGGTTGATTAGGGGACTGGTTTTGGATCACGGTGCTCGTCATCCTGATATGAAGAAGAGAGTGGAAGACGCTTATATTCTTACTTGTAACGTATCTCTAGAATATGAGAAAACGTAAGTACACGGCAGCAAAGTGAGGAGCAGAAAGTGCTCCTGTCTTAAAAGACTTTTGTTTAAGATGTGCTTAAATAAGAACCAAAAGGGCTGGATAGACTCTTGCAGAGCAAGGCAGGTGGTGTAGAAGGTGGAGTGAAAGAGGTGATGGTCTTTCTGCAGCGGTTTTGTTTGGTTTTTTTTTAAATGGGAAGCTGCTGGCTGAGAAAATGCCTTTGAGAGGCAAGGGCTTCGTAGTGGGTTTTATTTTGTTTCATTGAAGAAAGGCTGGAAGCCCTTCATTTCTTGGGCATTCTTTTGTATTGTTTATATATTGTGTTTATATGTGAAGTATATTTCAGAGTTTGCTTGGTTTCACGAATGTGCCTTGTTTCTTGCAATGGAAGAACATAGAGTCCAGGAACAGCCCTGTGTTTGGGGGGTCTTCTTTGCTTTATTTTGATTTCTTGAGCATGTTGCTGAAAGGATTGATTCCTTATGTTTAAGTCTTATTTCTGCAGATGAGAGGATAGTTTTCTTACTGTTTTTTCTTCCTTCAGAGAGGTGAGCTCTGGATTCTTCTACAAAAGTGCTGAAGAGAGAGAGAAACTAGTGAAAGCAGAAAGGAAGTTCATTGAAGACAGAGTGAACAAAATCATAGACTTGAAAAGAAGAGTCTGCGGCGATTCCGATAAAGGATTTGTTGTGATCAACCAGAAGGTGAGATGAAGGGTGTGACTAACTAGAAAAATTGATTTGAAATGCTGGCTGTCTTGGCAAGCCGTGTGCTTTTTGGCTGGCTTTGTACAGTTCTTCAGCCAGAAAAGAGCTAAATTGAGGTTAACGTACTTTTGAATATACGCACATAGTTCTAACTTCAGGTCTTTGAGCCCTGAGGAAGAACTTGCTCACTAGTGTGAGAACTTTTTCTTTATCCTGGTGGTCACTGTCTTTGTTTCTAGGGAATCGACCCGTTTTCCTTGGATGCCCTTGCGAAAGAAGGAATAGTTGCTTTGCGGAGAGCTAAGCGGAGGAACATGGAAAGGTCAGTTCCTGGCGAGAGGACAGGGTGAAATAACTTGCTCTTCCAAAGTCAAACAGTGAATCAAGTCTGGCTTATTTTTGAGAAGGTCTCTTTCACGAACAGAAGCAAACTGTTCCAAGCCTAGGAAGCGCGGTGTTCTGCATGCTAAAGTACCGTTGTTACGTCAGAGACTTCGCGTTGTACTTGATCCACAGCAAGTGCTAAGCTGTACCTGTTCTCTCTCAGACTGACCCTTGCCTGTGGTGGTGCTGCCATGAACTCTGTGGAGGATCTCACTCCTGACTGCCTGGGGCACGCAGGGCTTGTCTACGAGTATACCCTGGTGAGTATGACTGGAGGCCGGTTAAATACGCCTCGCTCGCTGCCAGCTCGGCTCTTGTCTCTCTGGCCGTGTGGGGATTTTTCTGAAGTGTTTTAGGAGCTTGAGTAAAGGCTGGTGGCATTTCACATCCCAGTGTGTACTTGTATAGGAACATCTACCTGGATGTTCGAGCTTGTTACAGTGCCTTTTCCTGTTACTTCCATGTTGTGCTTTTAATATCTGTAAAACCGAGAAAACGGAAAGAAGGTTCTGCTGCCTCATTATTTCTTGAAGTGCTGTGAGTGCAGAACTAAATCTGAATGCGGCTGTTCCATTTTTGTTACTACTTGTACACGATGATGAAGCGAATGAAGTGAATAGATAACCCTGTTTGTTACAGGGTGAAGAGAAATACACCTTCATTGAGAAATGCGACAACCCCCGCTCTGTTACCCTGTTGATCAGGGGTCCCAATAAACACACGCTCACGCAGATCAAGGATGCAGTACGAGATGGTCTGCGTGCAGTTAAAAATGCCATTGAGGATGGTAAGTCTCGCTCGGTTTTGTGATGTTAAGGACCTTCTGTTGAAACTCATCCCAAAATTAGTTAATTTTCTGTCAGCTTTCCTGGTATCTGCTTCAGTTGGACACCGAGCTGAGCGTATTTCCATGTGAAGTGTTTCTAGTTACTGTTCCTGCGCCTTGTATTTTACTAGTTGATGACTGTCTTAAGTTCTTAACCTGATCAGATACAGGCTGTCCTTTCAAGGATGAGGGAAGAGATCAAACTACACTAAAAAATACCCAGTTAAATTGGAATAGGCGCTTATTGCCAAGTCTCAGTGTCGGTTTTTCCCTCGCAGGGTGTGTGGTTCCAGGAGCAGGGGCACTAGAAGTGGCAGTAGCCAATGCTCTTGTCAAGCATAAACCTAATGTGAAAGGGAGAGCCCAGCTTGGAGTTCAGGCCTTCGCTGATGCTCTGCTCATCATTCCTAAGGTACGAGGAGCTCTGGAATAAAGGGGCTTTAAAGCAACGCTAAGACCCATCGCTCTTTCTGCTGGAAGTCTCTTAATTAACAACACGAAATCGTGTCTCTGTCTCTGCTCTCCCAAAGGTTCTCGCTCAGAACTCTGGTTACGATCCCCAGGAAACGCTCGTGAAGGTTCAGACAGAACACGCGGAATCGGGACAACTCACTGGGGTTGATCTGAACACTGGTAAGAACTTTCTGAAACAATGGGGTGATGCTTTAGTAAGAAACTGTCATGGCTCAGCTCTGTGAAGAGTAAAATTGCTCTGAATGTAGAAAAAGGGCTGCAGAATGTGGTGGCAGGTGCCCTGTCGCTGCAGTACTCAGAGGCATTCCAGTGAAGTTTTTTTTTTATGAAGTTAAAGGTCCCAGTAACACTGGGTTGGATGGAGCAAGTAACACCTGATGTTAAACAGGGGGAAATTTTACTTTGAATTTTGTGACCTTGTTATTTAAAGACTCTCTTACTGCTTTTGTAGGTGAGCCAATGGTGGCTGCAGCAGCTGGAATCTGGGATAATTACAATGTCAAAAAGCAACTGCTTCATTCATGGTAAATGTTTATGGTATTTTCACTTTACATAGCAATGGGTGTTTGATTTTATTTTTTTTTAATTTTTGAAATTGCTAATGTGGAATTGAGGGAGCCCATGTAGCCTCGAAAGGGAGAAACAAAGCTGAGTTGTCTTGGAGCTATGCATATGGATATCCTAACGGTATTTATTTTGTATTTTCAGCACCGTGATCGCCAGCAACATCCTCTTGGTGGATGAAATCATGCGAGCTGGAATGTCCTCTCTCAAAGGCTGAGCTGCATCTGCTGTTGTCACCAGTGGTCAGCTTCAGTAGTGCCCTGTGGAATGGCTTAAACAAATCCACCCCAAGGTGCTCTGTTCTTAGCCTTGGTGGATTCTCCCAGCAGTGGAAGTTTCTCTGCTGTGAGAAGCAGCCCCTTTTTGGTAAACGCGGCCACTCAAACTACTCGCAACTTACTCTTCAGCTATTTGGCTCTAAAAATCAGTTATTTATTTTTAATTTCACTGAAGTGCACAACTGAAGTTGCTTTCCTTTTTACCCAATAAACTGTTATGTTCTGTGCTTTACCTGTGTCATTTATTTTAAACTTAACTTCCCTTGGACCAAGGTCTGGAACCTTCTGCTCTCAGCTGTCAGCAGGGGTGGGCTGCAGGCCTCTGGCTCCAGTTTCTGGCTCCCAGCTTTGCTACTGAGTCTGATACGGGCCCTGGGTGTGTGTTTCTGCTCTTGGTGGGGCTGTGAGAGTGCTGCTTGGGGCTCTGCTGTTCAGACTGGGAATCTGGAAGCCTGGATTAAGCTTACTTTGTAGTTTAGTACTTGCTCACAGACACAGCTGAGTTGACCTCCTCCAGAGTGGTTTGAAAGACCTGTTGCTACACACTGGTAAATGGTTAACACTGTTCCTGCGGCATTAAACTGTTTATGGATGATGTATCCGCTTTAGAGCCTCAGCTGTAGATGGAGCCTACCACGAGGAGGGGTTTGGGTTGCTGGAGGTGGGTGAAACAGGTGCTTGCAGCTTGAAACAGTTTTCCCTCATCCTGGCTGAGCTTTGTTCTGGTAACAGGAGGCTCCTTCCCCGTCACAGGTGTCTGGGTTGAACGACTATAAACACAACCTTTAAAAAAAAACCAAACGCAATTCCAAACACCCCCAAAAAATCCAGTTTTGTGTTGAAACACTTAAATGCCTCAGAGTTAAATGCCTCAGAGAGAACAGTCTTCTTGCTGCCCCCGGCAGCAGGCGCCCTGTGGAAATGCTTTCCAGCCTTTATAATTGCTCCATCAAAACCCCTTCCGTTAAAAGACCGACGCAGCTGCTGAGTAACGCCAACCTCCCTCCCGCCATCCTCCGGTGCGATCCCGGAACCGCTTCCCCGAGCCCGTAGCGGTTCCGGGTCAGGGCGCGGCGGTGCCCGGTGCCGGGATGGGGCTGGCGCTGCTGGCCTGGTGCTGGGTGCTGGGCGGCAGCCGAGCCCTGCGGGGTGAGCCTCCGGCCGATCCTTCTCCCTTCCCTGAGGACGGGAAACCGTAAAAAAACCCCCTTTACTTCTCCCAGCAGCTCCCCTCGGTCCTTCCCTTTCTGTTGATTGAAGCGAGAGGAGCTGCCCCTGCTGATTTCACCTGACCCAGCCGGCCCTTTCCCAAGGGAGACGCTGAAAATGTGGCTTTGAAATATTTGAAGCTTGTTATCCAAAAAAGGCCGAGCTAAGCAAATGCTAATCATAGTCACTTCCTACATTGCACCCCACATCCAGTACATAAAGTGACTTTCAGGCAAATAACACTTGCGGTCATGTTTTAAAATAATGGTTCTCATACTGAATTTCTTCACTTGCAGCCTTTGGGAAGGATGAAAGCATGGTGCAGCTGCCCGGGGGCACCTTCCAGATGGGCTCCAGTTCCTTGGAGAAGAGGAATGAAGAGGGGCCCGTCAGGGAGGTGACGGTGAAGCCGTTTGCTCTGGACAAGTACCCCGTTACAAACAGGGATTTCAGGTAGGAGCGCAGGTGCTGGCGGGGGCCAGGGGATCGGGCAGCTGCAGGGAGGAGGTGAAGGTTGGTGATGGGTTTCTTGGGGCTGGGGCTGAAAGCCAACGCTTGGATTTTCCCAGCATCTTCATTGGAACAAAAATCCCTGTCTGTCAGAAATAAATCACCTCTACGGGTGCCAGCTGAAGCGTCGTACCAGCGTAGCTGGCAAACGTGCTTCTCTCCCCACTTCCCTCCTCTTTCCTCCCTTCTCTTCCCGCCCCTAACAGGGTTGTACTGCTTCAGATCTCGGGTTCCCGAAGGTTCCATTTCCATTTGTAAATTTGGGACCGCTCCCCCATCTAGTTTAGAGAAGCCACTTAACTGTAGGAGCCACTTTACAGAACTTGGTTAAAAAGAGCCAGCACTTCCACACACCAGTAACTGCCCAGCAACGCACAGTAATGCCAACTATTGCAGCTTAGGCAACGGGAAACAAACGGGACAGAAGCAGGGCGAGGTTATTCAGCAGTATGTGACTTTTTTTTTCTTTTTTTTTTGCATTTTGGGGACATTTAACTTGAGGCTTTTAGTGGCTTTTGAGGGATTTTTGATCTGTGCAGTTGTTATATTTCATGGAAGATCAGGGTGCAGGATGAGTTTACTTACATCAATAACAAAAGCTCTCAGATCTTTGAACAGAAGCAAATGAAGCTGTTTCATCTGTTAAATCTGTATCACGTGGACGGGCGCTGTGCCGGGGAGGAGCTGGGACTCTCCTCAGATGGGGTGTCTGTAGGTCGTGTACGTTTTGCTTTGCTCTGAGCTCGCTGTGCCTGCAGGTCGCTGCGCTCGGTGCTGCGGCTCTGCCAGAACTCTTACCCAGACGCCTGAGCGTGTTGTGTTTATGCCAGGGAGTTCGTTAGAGAAAAGAAATACAAAACAGAAGCAGAAGCCTTTGGCTGGAGTTTTGTCTTTGAGGATTTCGTATCCGAAGAGCTGAAAAAAAAAGTCACCCAAAAACTGGAGGTAAATGTAAATCCCACGGGGATGGGTTTCAGTGATGATGACGGAGACGGTTATTTCTGATCACATCCTTCTCTGATCTCTCTAAGTAAAAACAACCTAGGAAGGGAAACCCTTTTCCACTGAGTAGCAGCCACCCCCCAGTGCAGAGCCTGGCCGTTCTCGGTGGTTTTTCTTTAGTCTTGGGTGGTTTTACATTTGAAAATAACAGCAGGGTTGAGCCTGGGTTGATTTACGACGCTCCTCTGTTTACATCCTTTCCAAACGCTGTCAGACTGGACTCATGAGATGCTCCAGTGAGGTGGGAGAGAGCAAAGCACGTTGCAATGGACTTTATTAATCAAACCTTAAAATAGAAAAACTAACCAGCTTGGGCTTCTCGATCTATCTCAACTTTTCAAAGCAGACACCTCTGCTCCTTTGGAAAGCGCTATGGAAACAGCTGTGATAACCCAGCTGAGCCTGCAGCATTTCACCATTGCCAGACTAACAAGCCCTCTTCTTGACCCGCGCTGCTGTAGGGTGGTGTTGGGGGCGGGGGTGTTGCCAGTTCACCTTTAATCTGGTGTCTTTTCCCCAGTCTGCCCCTTGGTGGCTGCCCATCGAGAAGGCATTTTGGCGGCAGGTGAGTCTTCTCCATGCTTTTAGTGGCTCCTGATATCGACCGAAAACCAGGAAAACATCTCTGGTTGCTGCACGTTCCCTGCCTCGGTCTGTTCTGTCCTTTATTCCCTTTTGAATTGAAAGGTTTATAAAATCAATTAAAATCCCTTTGATGCGGTTCCTCCCAGCCCTCAGGTCCTGGCTCCGGCATAAAGGACAGGCTGGATTACCCGGTGCTGCACGTGAGCTGGAACGACGCGCGGGCCTTCTGCGCCTGGAAGGGGAAGAGGCTCCCGGCGGAGGAGGAGTGGGAATTTGCTGCCAGGGGAGGACTGGAGCGTACGTACCACCAGCTCTCACCTTATTTCAAACTAAGGCATCGAGTAATATTGGTTCTACCATCCAGGGATTTTCAGAGGTTTATCTTAGGGCATGAACCAGCTTTTTTATCTGGGAGTTGAATTAATAATAATAATGATGATGGAAGAAGAAGTGGTTTATCTATGGTCTTAATGTATGTTCCTAAACAAAGCACTTATCCCAGCTAAATATACCATTTCTTGGGTTTGGGACAAGGAACGACCCCCCTGCCCCCCCGCCATTGATGTTGGCATAAAGCAGCCACTGGGATCACTGGGAGGACTCCCTGGTGCAACTGATGGTCTGTAAATGGGAAGCTGTTGCCAACTCCCATCTCTCTGGGCCTCCTTGGCAGCGCCTGTAGGGATTAGACCGAGAAGCCCCGTTGATGTGACCTCCTCTCAGAGACCTGAGCTGAGCAGAAAAGGATGGTCATAAAAACCCGGTTAAAAACTGGTGAATATAGAGGCTGGAGTGACACAGGGGTAATGGGTGTCTCTTCCTCCTTGGCAGAAAGGGTGTATCCCTGGGGAAACAAGTTTCAGCGGAACCGTACAAATCTGTGGCAGGTAAGATCCTACAATATCCAAAAATTCATATGTAAATTTGTTTGAAAAGGGGGTTGTCTTGGGAGACTTTAGATGGTTAATCTCCTCTCTCAGCCAGAAATGTTGTGTAGAGCTAATTTACAACGGCGAGGAGTTATTTTAATAATATGACTTATTATTTTAAGCGTAACAAGGTCCTGTGAAGAGCGGGGCGACGTGTGGTCTCCGTAGTGGGTCTTTGCCCGGAGCGATCTCTCTTCCCACAGGGCGACTTCCCAAGGGTGGACATGGCTGAAGACGGTTATCACGGTGTCTCACCGGTGGCAGCGTTCCCTCCTCAGAACACCTACGGTAGGGAGCAGGCACGGCTTGGGGGATGGCATCTGCTTCCTAAATTAATACTGCTTATAAAACCCTGTAGCTGGGGCCGAGTTTCAGATAGGAAGTGGGACCACGTCAGCATCTCGATGGAATAACTGAGCCCAGGAAAAGTGTGGATGGTTGTTAGTGAAGTTGGCTGACGTGCCCCTGGTGAGCTTCAACGCACCAAACCAGCCCCTGCTTTTCATTAGGAGTCAGTTATTCTGCACTTCAGCGATTTACCCGAAAATCCCGAGCACGTTGTGCCAAAAGCAATGAATGCCCTCTTCTTATGCAGGTGGGAAACGATGAGACACGTTAAAGGCCCAGTTGCAAACAGAAGCCAGTTTCCAATACAGTCAAGAGCTTCTGGCTCCCAATCTCACCATCAAACCACGCTGTTGCCGCGATGCTTTGCCTGCCGCGCCCCCTCCCTTACACCGAAGCGCTTTTGCAGCCCTTGCAAATGGGCTTTCGCAATCCCGATGCCAAACTCTCCCCCTTTCAGGGCTCTACGACCTGCTGGGAAACACCTGGGAGTGGACGGCGTCCGAGTACCTGCCCCCGGGGCTCTCCTCGCGGCAGCGCGCGCAGGACATGCGGGTCCTGAGAGGTGCCTCGTGGATCGACACGGCAGATGGGTCCGCAAATCACAAAGCTCGTGTGACTACCAGGTAGGTCTGGGCGACGCCCTGGCGCTGTTTTGCAGCTGGCTTGGTTTCATTTGGAAAGGGGGCGTTGATTTTAAAAGGCACTTTGTTCGTTCCTACTTAATTTATCTGAAAAGCAGTTAGGAAAATACGCTACAAATACAGCTGAAAATTTTCCTGCTGTAAGTACGTTCCTAATTGCCTCTCAAATCGTGTGCATTTTCCAGCAACTATTTAGTATTAAATGCTTTTCTTGAAGTTATTAAAGGGAAGTAGAAGATGTTTCTAGTCTGTTACAGAAGGTCACATTAATTACTGAATCACAGATGTTAGGGGTTGGAAGGGACCTCGAAAGATTATCTGGTCCAACGCCCCTGCCAGAACACGATACAAATAATATAAATTAAATAAGTGTTAACTAGTAAGGTTCCCTAATTTTGGGTCTCTTTTTTTTCCCCCGTGAGAATGGGGAACACGCCAGACTCCGCCTCTGACAACCTCAGCTTCCGCTGCGCTGCCGATGTCCCCCCCGTCACGGCCGAGAAAAGTCGGACCAAACCTGAGCTCTGAGGAGGTCACTTGGAAAGTCCTGAAGGTGTTTTCTCCTGTGGAGATGAACAGTAACCCCCAGCAGCCACTTTCATCAAACCCAGACAGTTTTAAAAAATTAAAAATTAACATTCAGCTAAAACTCCTGTCTGCACAGGGATGTCTGGCCACGAGCAGTGATTGGGAGCGGCAGGCAGGGTGGTTCGTCTTTCACGTCCTTTTGGTGTGGTGGGTATTACGGTTCTCCTCTTGGTGTCCATTTTAAAGCAGCAAAGGGGTGCAGGTGTGTGGGACTGGGCCAGAGCTGCTCTGACCTCCAGCCAGAGCGAGCAAACACCCACAGTGCCCCGGTGACCGCTGCCATGAGGGGTGGCTGCAGGGCAGGGAGCGATGGAGGCACATCCCTGGGCACATCGTGCGTTGGTTTCCATCTTCTTGAGAACCCTCAACTTCGTACCAGCCTCCGAGCCTTCCCAGCAGTGACACAAGGTGCCTTTATTGACCCTTAAAGCGTGGCAGACCCCTTTGTCTGCTTGTTTCTGAGTGCACAGATGACACAAACCAGCGACCCGGGTGTTAGAGCCAGCGTAAGGGCCACAAAGCACCTGTGCACAAGTTCTGCCACCAAAGCCCCGAGCCCATGGGTGGGCAAGGACACCCCTCTGGGCACTGCTCATCCCTCCCTGCCCTGAAAGTGTCCTGCTCCAGGGCTGGGCTGAGCCTTCCCCAAGCAGATCTGCTGCTCTGAGCACTGGGAGCCGGTTACAGCTCAGCTAGAGGCTTCTTCAAACCCATCCCTTAGAGCGGGACGTACCCCAGAGGCACCGTGCAGCCGCCTGCCGGGTTTCTGTTTGACCTGGCCCGAGTTGATCCGTATCTCTGAGGAGAACCAGAAGAAATCACCGGTTGGTTTTTCAAAGATTTTTTTTTTTTTTTACTCGCCTTAACTCTGAGCAAATGCAGCGGTGATCAAAAGAGCCCTTCCTCGGCCGCCAAGGTCTGCAGAACAGCTTTGCAGGTGTTCTCGAAAAGCGCGGCCCTGTTCTGCGCCTCCCCCTTCTTCACCCAGTGCCGGTAGGTCCTGAAGGCGCAGGCGTCGATCAGCTTGCGGACGGGCTTCAGGGCGTAGGGGTCCCGCAGCACCAGCTCCCTGGTGACCGATTTGACCATCCGGTACTGGTAGTAAATCCGGACAGAGGCCAGGACGGTCAGGCAGATCACCTGCAGCACGGGGACGGAAGCGAGTTGGGAATTTGTGACCAGACCTACAATGGGAACAGATCGGCCCCCAGGAATCCCACGCAGCTGCTCTCTGTGCGGAGGAGTCGGGAGGGAGCCCGGCTCCTGGTACAGCTGTTTAGTCCCCTCTGAGTGGTACAGGCTTTTTCCAAGTGTGCCCTTCACATCAAAATTGTGGGTCAGTCCTAAATGTGCCACCTAATGCCACTTGTGACTATAGGGAAGGGAAAGGATTCCCCTCTTTCATCAACTTTTGCATCATTTGATGCCCCCGTGTGATGTCAGGCTTACTGATTGCCCCTTAGAAGTGATTTTTTGGTCATGATTTGCAGGGCAGGCAGGTTTCTCCCTTTTCTTATCTAATCCTCTTCTGTGAAAAAGCCCTTAGGAAGTACCAGAAAGTAAAATAGCACTTGGAGAAGGGTCTCCACTCAGGCTGCCACACCTTGCCAAAGATCACGTCCATCAGCCTTGTTGGAACTCCCAGTTTCTCCCAGTGCAGCTGGGGAATCCATCCCACCGCTCGGCTCCAGCGGCTCCTGGGCTCAGGGTCAGGGCACTGAGACACCCTCATACCCAACCTCACCTTGAATTTCTGGAAGGGGCTGAAGTGCCGGACCTCCTCCACGTCATACTGCTGGAAGAAGGGGTGGGCAAGCGCCTCGCTGGCCGTGTACCGCTGCCGAGGGTCCACCACCAGGAACCGGGAGATCTGCAGGAGGGCACCCGATCAGCCCAGGGTATCTCAGGTGCCTGCAACCCCCTCCTTGGGTTTTCCCCTCCTCAAGCACCTACCAGGTCCTTGACGGTGTCCGAGCGGTCGTCCCACTCCGGAGAGCCGAACTGGTAGTCCCCGTTCATGATCATCCGCAGCATCAGCATCTGCTTGCGGTGCCAGAAGGGGGGCGAGCCGGCCAGCAAGGTGTACATGATCACCCCGGTGCTCCACCTGCAGGCAGCCCAGATGGACCCTCCAGCCCTGGGTGGCACCCCAGAGGCACCCGGGTGGATCTGCACCCCAAGGGTGGCCAGTGCCTCCCCCAACCAGGACGTGCTGGGCTCCACGTGGCTTTGCCTCCCTGGAAAATCAGGAGGACGCTGCCCTGCGTGGGGTCTGATGAGGGAGGCTGAGCTCGCTGCTGGGGCTCGTTAGCCTTGATGGGTAATAAGAAGCAGGGGCTGCTCTGCTGCTGGGAAGGGGTTTGGAGCTCAGCTGGTGTGGGGCTGCTCTCCTTGGATGCTGCAGGAGGAAGCTGTGAGTTGAGGTATTTGCCGTTGTTTTTTTCCAGGGGAAAGAGAGGATGTGGGATATGGTGGAGCCAGCAAGGCTGGGTGTTCTGGGTCTGTTTCAGCTCAGGCTGTGGTGTGCAGAGTGTCCCGGCATGGGAGTTAACAGAGAGATTTAGACTGAAAAGGGGCTGAAATCCCAAGTGTGTTTTGAGTGGTTGCTTACAGCTCTAACTGATGCAGACCTGAGCCTGAAGCCACCAAAGATGGTGGCAAGGTCCCTGCAGGGCTCTGACTGAGCTGGCTGCTCTCTCAGGGGCTGCCTCAGCTTCATGTCTTGCTATGGAGTGTGTTTAAAAAGCTCTGTATCTTAGAGCTCAGCCTGAGTTGAGTTTTACAAACAGAAAGTGTTGCTTTCCCTTCTCCCTGACAGGGCAAAGCAGTGAGATGAGCTCGCTCCCAGGCTGCTTCTCCCCTAGCTTTGTGCCAGAGCCCCCTGGTCACCAGGACAGCCCCTCACAACCCTTGAGGTGGTCTTTCTGTACATCATTTAATTCCTTCCAAACACTCAAATGGGTCCCTATCTGCACAACTCTGGTTGTGCCTCAAACCACGTGTGTTTTGGGAGCAGCCCGAGGGGCAAGGCTGGAGAGCAGACGTGTCACTCACATATCGACCTCCTTCCCGTAGCCTTGGTGCTCGTCATCCATGGAGCACTGCAGGATCTCGGGGGCCAGGTAGCCAGGTGTGCCACAGATCTCTGCAAAGACAGGGCAGAGCCATCCCCCTGAGCCACCCACGGAGGGTTTGTGCCATCCTCACCCACCCCTGAGCGGTCGATCGGGGGGGACCTGGGTCCCAGGTGGGATCTTTGCAGTGATGGCGCTCGCTGGGATAACCACAGCTCGTGTGCATCTCACTGGTGACTCTTCTTGGTGAATTACAGTGGCTAAAAAGCAAGCGAAGAGAGCAGTGGGGATGCCAGGGGGAGAAGATAACTGTGGTTCTCTTTGCACGGTAGAAGTTGGGGGAAAAAAAAATTAATATTGGGCAGTAAATGGGTGGGGTAATTTGGATCAACTGGAGCAAAAAGAAGGATGGTTTTCCTAATGGGCAGCAACTTCTTCACGGCAGAGCGGGGCCTGTGCACAAACAGGAGAGCACCCCAAGCTGACGGGCACCCATTTGCACCCACAGCAGCAAGACTGGCCCCAAGGAGACCATGACACTGGGGAGACTCCACCAACTGGCTGTGGGCACGGCAGCAACAGGGTGGCCACTGGCCACGAGCCCCATCTCACCATCCTCCTACCTTTGAGCTTCTCGTTCTCCTGCAGCTGGCAGGAGAAGCCGAAGTCCGTCAGCTTAATGTTCATGTCGTCATCCAGGAGGATGTTCTCCGGCTTCAGGTCCCGGTGGACGATGTTGATAGAGTGGAGGTACTGGATCACTTCCAGCAGCGCACGCATGATCTTCCTGGGGATGGGTGACAGCGTCTCTCCCAGCCCAAACGCCCACCAGCACCGTGCTCCCAGGAACAGGAACCATAGGAACAGGGACCACGCGGCTCAGCCCCTACGTCTGAGCGCAGGGGCACAGCCCGGGGTGCTGCTCCGCAGGGTTGTCCTCTGAACCCACACTCTGCTTTTGCAACATGACTTTCAGCCCTCTGCACGTGGCCTTACCTGGTTTCCTTCTCGCTCAAGGTGACTTTCTCAGTGAGGTAGTCGAAGAGCTCCCCTCTTTTCATCCTGTGTGCAGGAGGGAAAACGGACGGGCAGGCAGCGGCTGAGCTGCACCGGCAAACCGGCCCCCAGCCCCTGGGGGGCATCACCCGGGGGTCACTGCCCCTTAACAGCCCAGGTCACCCACTGCACAAAATGACAAGGTGGCCCGTTAATAAAAAGGAGTAGAAATGCCTCTATTGCTGCCAAACATCAGGCAAGAGGAGGAAAGGCTATCCCTGGAGAGGGTGCGTTTTGGATGGGACAGGGACAGGGTTCTCCTGGTGCCCTTCCTGACGTCCATCGCACGGCCCCGGTGTTAGGAGTTGCAGCGTCACACGCGCCCTGGTCCCACTTGGGCATATAAATAACCCTCAGGGATGTCTGACAGCTCCCATCAAAGGTTACAGGGAAACCTGAGCAGTGCTGAGCCGCTGACGGAGGGGAAACAGCAAGGCTCGTTTCTGCCTTAAGCAAGAACTGGTTGTCCCCCAGCTTTGCCCTGTTTGGGCCATAAAAAGCTGGGGTGAGTGTTGGCTGGTGGCCATCTGCAGAGCGGGAATGGGCTCGGGGAGATGGTGCTGGGCTGATGGGGAAGCTGGTACTTACAGGTCAAACACCAAGAAGAAGAAGGTGCTGGATTCATAGCTGTCCTTCAGCTGGACTGCAATAAAACACGGGGGCCGTGAGCACAGCGTATAGCTTGTTCCTGTCGATTAATGGACTAAAAATTGCTGATCTAACTGCTAATTGAATTAATGAGGGGTTGATCTTTATGAGTGTTTTGGCTGGGAGGCAGCCTGGGCACTGCTGGCATGTGTGTGGAGGCAGAGAAAACGATGCTCTGAGCAGGTGCCCTGCATCATGTTAGGACCCTCCAGGGATTTCACCCCAAAAAACTCTTCCTGGGGACAACCTGAAGAATAAATGGGTCAGAAAACCCCCTTGTCCTGATGCTCAGAACCTGACTTACTGACATTGGGGTGGCCCGAGACTTTCCGGAGAATGTCGATCTCTTTAGTGGTGGCTTCTCGCAGCTCCTGCACCTCCTTGGGGGATATGTTACCCGCCGTGATGTCGATAATCTTCACGGCATACTCCTGCCGCGTGATTTTGTGAATGCACCGACGGACGACGCTGCTCACCCCCCTGCCAGGGACAACACAGACAAAATGGGGATTTCCGTCCCTCCCCACCCAGTCCGATTTCGTGGCCGTGACATCAGCACCTGGGCCGACTGGTATTTTCGTACACGAGTGAGTGTCGCTTTGTCACCTTGTCTTGGTGGGACAGAAGATTTTGAGCTGATGGAAAGTGCTGCTTCGTGCTATTTTTAACCCCATGCTGCTACAGGCTCTGTTCATATCAGATTCCCAGGGGACACTGTTCCCACTGGGTATTGGAGTTCATGAAGCCACAGTTTGCAAAAAAACAAGCTTTACCTGCCCAAAACCTCCTTCGGTTCGTATTTTTCGTAAAACTCCTTGGATGAGTTCCAATCTGGTAGGTCTTCTTCCTTGGTCATCTCTGGGATCCTGCCTGGAGGCACTCTGGGCTCGTCTGCTGGTGGAAGGGGTCTGCAAGGAGCGAAGAGCAAGGATGGGCGCTCGCCACACGGAGCGCAGGAGCAGGGACCTGCCCTGGCTCCGATCCCCCACAGAGGGCTGAGCTGGAGAAGGGAAGAGGAAGAGGAGGAGGATGATAAATCCTGGACCACAGACCGAAGGGGATCTTTTGCTGGTTGGTAAAAGCAAAGCTTTGCCTTTGGGACCCTTTTGCAGATGCCATTTAGAAGAAGAGAACTCCTACTGGATCTCCTATAGCCTGGCTGTCCCAGAGGGCTGAAATCTGCCTTGCCTCTTATTTTTTTTTTCTGGTTATTTTTAAGGGGATAGTTGTCCAGAACAGTTTGGCTGAGAATAAGGAGGGAAAAAATGGTGTTTAATGTGAAGAAAAAAGGACTAAGGAGGGAAAATAGGTGGTGAGGGTCAGGGAAGCAGCACAGGGGGCTGAGTGGGTCAGGGTGCAGGTAGGGAATGAGGTGCCTGGGGACAAGCAGCGCTGTGGGGTCAGCTGGGGCCAAGCCAGCCTGAGGACAGCAGCTGAGGCAGCTTCCTCAGCCACCCGTGTACAGCTGCTAGCTGCCTCCAAAACTCCTGAAAGGCTTTGGTGCAATTTCTTTTGGGTTTTTGGTTGCGTTTTCTTGTTGTTTTTCTCAGTTTTTGATACGTGCTGCCCTTGCTGGAGAAGGAGCAGTAGGGCAGTATTTATTGATGGGTGTGGGGGGGATATCATCAGTAGTCCTGACCCCAAATTTTCCTCAGCGTTTCTTTTTAAGCCCAGGGAACTGGACGTACTCAGCTCGTTCCTGCTTCCAAATCCCAATTGTCCAGGATCTCCATATGGAGACCAACCAGCCAGTGTGGAAAGCAGCTCTTATAAGCTTGGGCAGCAAAACTGTGACTTTGGATGACAGTTTGTTGCTGGAGGAGGGACAGCAGGTGGACAGGAGAGCCCCAGCGCTGTGGGTTTTCCTTTTGCTCTTCTCTACCAGGTGGGAATAACTCCAGCAGGACATTACCAGGCAGGTTTGACTCTCTAAGTACATTTAAATCTTAGTATCAATGCATATCTGTCCTGAAGGACTTATAAGGACTGATGCTGCGGTTCAGGTGTCTGTTTACTGCTGGGAGTGATGCCTAATGAGGGCTGGAGCACTTCTGAACAGCCATGAGTTCGATTTCATTTCATACAATTATAGCTGCTGGAAATACTGTGAGCAAGGCCGAAAAGATAAATGAGAGGCAGGAACAGAGAGCAAGGGAAAGGAAAAACATCTCCTGGGGCGTTGCAGCAGGGGCGGGGGGAGAAGAGCAACTTTGATTTTTTCTCTTTTGAAGCTGAAAATCAAAGTCGTGGGGGTTGGTGGTGTTGTGGGGAAGGGCTGGAGGCGGGGGAAGCATCTGCAGAGCGGGGCCGGGGGAAGCCCGGGGTCTGTGCTGCTTTTTGCGAGGAAAGAGCCCAGAAGTTTGTTTAAAACATCCTGATACAGAAGCAGCTGGTAGAGAGCACTAACAGGATACGCTGGCTTTATTATCAGCGCTGTGCGAGCTCTATGGGAGTGCAAAGTGGGGGAGGGAATGAGGATAGGGGGTAGAGTGAGAGGTTTCTGTCCGGTGGCGGAGGGACGGTACCGGAGCCGGGCGGGACTTCGGCACCCGGCGTGTGCCCGGCTCGCTGCTCTGACACAGGCGGTTCAACGTTCGCCTTGCTAAATATTCCATAACATGCGGATCTTTCATGCGATCCCTCTGCAAAGCTCAAGGCAGCTTTTAGGCCGTCAC
The DNA here is from genome assembly GCA_013396935.1 of Baryphthengus martii. Classification (NCBI taxonomy): domain Eukaryota; kingdom Metazoa; phylum Chordata; class Aves; order Coraciiformes; family Momotidae; genus Baryphthengus; species Baryphthengus martii. The sequence goes on along the minus strand of VWZK01010035.1, from coordinate 29,907 downwards.
GGGAGCGGCCCCTCCAAACCTCCCGCCCCCAACCCCGCAGCAGCTCCCTCGGCCCCCGCCGGAATCCCCCCACCCTCGGCCAGGGGGTTTTCGCACCGAAACCTCCCGCTTGGGCGAGCAAGGAGCCACCGCAGCTCTNCTGCCGGCGGCCGCGGTGCGGAGCGGAAGAGGATCGAGGACTTCCCCCGCCGCACCGGCAGCTTTAACTCTTCCCTGCGCGGAGCTAAATCGCCGGTTTGAGTCGGATCTGAGCCGCTCCTACGCCCGGGGGGGGTCC
>VWZK01010035.1:0-22844 GCA_013396935.1 Baryphthengus martii | reverse complement strand
GAGGATGTCAGGGCTCCCGGTTTCGGTAGCCCCTTGGCTGAAAGGCTGGTGTGGGAACAGCGTTTTTTCGGGATCGCTACAGGCTGGAGAGTGAGGCACCTGCAATTTCTGTGTTGTAATCAATGCTAATTAGCTAGCGAGAGGCATTTTAGTGGCAAATGCAGGCTAGAATAAAATGCTGTAGGCGTGACTAGTGGTTGAGGCCAACGTATTCATGTCCAATTGTTGATGACTGGCTTTGGGTTGTTCTAATTGGAATATCTGACCTGTTTTTTCATTGCACTGTTACTTGGCAGCACGGACGATTGTCTCCGTGGTACAGAGGAAGTGCTTCGTGCGATAGAGATCTGTACGCCTCAGCAGCAGAAGCACAGTCCAAATGTTCATTTATTTTACAGTTTTCCTGTCAGTAATTACTGTAGCAGTTGTTTTCTAAAGGCCAATGGCTCTTACTTCTGTTAGGAGAGTCAATGTATAATTTTTAATATCCTGCTAGCTTGACTTGTCAAATGACTAGGTGTTTGAATTACAGTAATGAAAAGACTTAATCTGCTGTATATTTACAAGTGCTACCAGTATAAATATGCTACAGGAAATTTGTCTAAGAATCTCCCCTGAAAGCATATGCCCAAGTATTTTAACCAAAGAAATAGGATGATTTGTTCAACAATCTTAAAACTCATATGTCTCTGTGTCCATATATATATAAATGTACACATATTATGTACAGGGGTATAGGGAGGTGTCCACAAGCAAGGATCTTGCAAGGGGAGAGTTTTGGTTCTTCAGCAAATATATGTATTAAATGCTTCCTTTTTTTAAAAAAAAAAAAAGAGAATTTTGTTATTATTGTGTTAGTGCCTTCATCTGAATGAGTACATTTCTTTTTCCCCTCTTGGTGTAACTGCATAAAAGCTGTCACAGTTTTTATAAAGGTACTGGCTGCGTTACCATAACGAGCTGACAGAGGAGAATCTGCCCCGTACTCTGTCGAGGTGGAAACTGGATAAGTCGTTTAAGCAAAACGTACAGGGAGCTCTTGTTCTTAAAGCACTTGTGTGATGACAGAAGTGGGCTTGTGTTACCTTACGGAGAGATCTGTATCTACGGGTGGCTGAGAGGAGGCTCTTGTGATTGAGTGAGGGCTTTAGCTCTGCTTTTCTGCCTGTCATCAGGTAATCTTTTGCTTGTGAAGGTGCCTGGTCATGTCTCTGTTTGAGAAGCGCCCTCAGATGAGAAGCTTCGATCTAAACAGGAAGAAAACTTCACTAAGCTTGCCCGATCACTTAAACTTCTACATTAAAATGATGCATAGCCTACTGAGATTAAACCCTGTGGGTGTCATCTGTAATATAAATTTTACCACAGCTGTAGAGGCAGCAAGAGAACAACAGGTTTAAGCACCTGAGTAGCCTCTGTAATAGTCTGTTGTATAGAATTGGCCCTTTGTTGGCTTGTTGTTGTTGCAAATGCTGCTGTTGAGACCAGGGATTTGAAGTTTTAATGCATGTTTACCAAATGCTTTGAAGAAGTAAAATAATTCCAATTATCTCTTTAAATATTTCTAATTATAGAGTAAGGCTTGGTAATTACCGTCTTCATTAGTAAGGCTGCAGCTGAAACATTTGAGGACGCCGTGGTAAGACCCGTAAATACCTTACTGCAGGAGTTCTATAGGATGATAGGAACAGTTAGGGATAAAATCACTTAAAATCTCCCTGGCAGTTGCTGGGAGAACCGTGCTTAAAGACTGAAGTGTTGCCAATGCCAGCATAGCTCATGATAATTTGAGCAGGTGGTAAAAAGGAGTCTGTGGAAAAGGAGCCTGCAAGTTCTGTTCAGTCAAACCATATTTGGAGAAGAATGTGCTTTTGGTGCTCTCCGGGACACGGGCAAAAAAGGAGTATCGCTTTAAAACTACTACAAGAGGGCAAGCTGTTAAACTTGGAAGTAAGAGTAACATTGGAAGAAGGGAATTTGATTTTCTGTGTTGCTGCCGCTCGCTGTCCATCAATCGTTCTCTCCCCCTCTGTCCAATGGAATGTTCCTCGGTACTACCTGACGGCACCAAAGTTTCTCCGAAACCTGTTTTCTCCGAAACTTGTTTTCTCCAAGGAATTTTGAACTGCTGTTTAGATTTCGCAGAGATAGTTCCAAATACGATGCTCCAGCATTTTCACATTTAATGCAGCTTTAACTTTCAACTGTTTCTTTTTCTCGTTAAGCCCTTGCAGTGGCAATCCCAAATTATTTAATTAGCTGGTTAGCAGAGTTAACCCTACAGATCTAAATGGGTGACAAACTTGTCCCGTGTGGCTTTCACTGGCTTCTGGAGGGTTTATTTAGTTGTGTGACTTTTTCTCTAAGCTGGATTTACTAATGGAACTTGGAATATAATGATCTTAACGTTTTGAGTGTTGGCTGTAGCCATGGACTGAACCATCGTGGTATTGGGGTTGATTTTAACTTAGAGAATAATTAAATTGGTGTGTTCTTCCCTGAGCTGAGTTACTTGGGAACTAAGTTCTGATCTCGGGGAGGATTTTTTTTTTTTAATGATAAGCTGTTGGTGTTTCAGACTCTTGCTTTGAAGCTAATCTGGTATTGAAACAACAATGAGAACAGAAATATAAAAATTAGCAGCATGCTGAGGGAGGAACGTGGAAAAATTTTATATCAGAGACTGACTCATCCAAAAGATTATGTTGGGAGCTATATCTTCCTTATGTCCCTTATTCAAACATATCAATGGTCAGCATATTTCAAGCTTTTATCGTGGGGAAAGTTCACGAAATAGTTTAGAAAGCAAGCCAGCTAAGGACTGTGTAATGGCCGCTGTCATTTCCCGTGAAGAAATAAGGGAAGGTCCTGGGGAACTACCCAATGCTTTCACCTGGCAGTACTCTAGGTGTTTTAAGTGAACTGCTCTTTTATCTTTGAGAATAATTGACAAGAATGGCTCTGTTTCCAATGGAACTGAAAAATCTCTTTGGTTTTGCTGCTGTTCCAGTTTCACAGAGGGAATTCAACCGATAGGCAAGTGTGAGGTCGTACGGCCAGCGGCACAGCTTGCAATGAAATGTGACATTTAAGTAGTCACGCAGAGACCTAGAGCTTTTTGCTTTGTTCTTTAGCATATCCCGGGAGACTTTTGGGTCTTCTGATACGTTTCTACCTTCAGTCTTGCTTAATTTAAGGCTCCTGCCGAGCAGATTAGTGGATGGCTCCTTTTGAAGGAAGTTTTATAGCCTGGTAGGTGTTCGTGCTGTGACAACCTTAATACAGAATGAAGGTAGCTGGATGAATGAGCAAAGGGCACCAGTCACTGTAAAGCTTTAGCAATATTTGTAGCTTTTGGCCAGGGAAGAGGTTTGGAAATAGTCAATATTGATCTGCGTTGACATCCTTAGCTGACTTACTGAAGTTCTGGAGTCAAAATAGGATTTAAGAATCTATTTTTGATAGATTGGGTAGGGATTCCCTCTTGTGAACTTCCTGCTGGTGTGCAAAGGCTGTCTTGTATTTGAGCCACTCTGCCTTCTGAAAAATGTTTTTCTGCCTTATGTCTTCCAGGGGATGCATCAAAGTGATCATTTGGTAGTTCTTGAAAATGTGTGTCTGTAAAATTTTGCATCTTCTGGGGACAGATCTGTGCAGATCCGCAGATGTTTTACTGGATTTGCCCACGACAACTGTAGTAGTATTGTGTTGTGCTGTTCTTCCTCAGTCACCTTAAGCAGGGAATTCAGACCTGTGTAAATGTTGCATTTGAATTTCTCAGGATTATAACATAGAACTGCAGGGCTTTGTTGTGTGAGTATAATTATGGTGGTGTAGAGTTTATTCCTCTTCAGAATGGGTGTGCAGTTATGCTCTAAGATACTGCAGCTAGAACTTTGACCAATGCTGGTTTTTCAGTGAAGCACACTTTTTTCCCCAAAAAAACTATTGTTCTGATGCATCTTTATAGAGTTACAGACTGTAACAGAGATCAAGCTGACAAGAACAACCCCGTTATTATGTAAGGAAATGGGACAAGGAAGAAAACTTCTCTGACCTCTTCCCTAACCTGGTCTTTATGTTGCAGGTTCCCATTCAGTTCTGTTGTGGGGCAGTTCCTGTAAACTTGATGTCTGTCAAGTTTGCTTGATTCCAGGTTAAGAACATTATATAGCAGTTATCTTTATTAATGGTAAGTTCCTCATGTCCCAGCATATTTTTTTTAATTGCAAGCAAGTAGTCAGATATGAATCTTTGATTTCCTATTTAAAAAAAAAAAGTTTGACGTTATTCAACAAGAATCATATTTGTGGTTCTTGGGCTACCAAAATAGCTTCCATTAAAATTTAGCCTCCTGAGACTCAACTATAATCTGTCTGTAACGTAAAATTGGTTATTGCTTATTTCTGAGGTCTAGAAATCGTTAGATAGCAGGTGTGATGGTGGTGCTTCAGTTATTCTGTAGCAAGGATTCAGTATTTTTGGCGTCTGAGGGAAGGTTTGAACATCTCTAGGGTGTGTATTGGGCAGGGGGAAATATTAGATGGATTCTGTCTATACTTACATCAAGCACTTTGCAGATATAAAACACAGTGGCTGAGGCACATCCTTCATAAAATACAGCAGCACCCCGGCCACGTGCGTCGGTTTGGGGTTTTTTCCAACCTCACAGCCTACACACAAACCTGGGTGGTTTTGCTTTTCATAAATATGTCATTTCTGCCTTGACTGGAATTTGCGATAAGGCTGAGAATTATTTTGCCCAATGCGAAATAAATTTAAAGTGCCTCTTGTTCAAATCCAGGCTTCCTTTCTGATAGCTTAATAGAGATGATGCAGAAGGAATACAATGCTGCTGGCTTGTAGCTTGGGTAAGCCCTGCTTCTGTGAAGGCTACTAGAAAATAATTGTTTTAAGATTTTGCTGATCTAGACACTGAGGGCTTTTTGAACGGTTTCTGAGGTAGAGCTGGAAGATACATAGAACAAAATCTCATTTGTTTATGACAAATACTGCTACTGGAGTTCAAACGTGAAATCGAGTGTATCAACATTTTCAGCACTCCTGGCAAGTTTACAAATGGGGATTTTTAATCTCCTTTTTCTCATGGCTTCTAATTGAAGGCTTTTACTTAATTTAGTAAAACCATTAGAATGGCCTAAGCTACCTTGTAACCATGAACTAGGTTTAATCCAAAATCCTCTAGTGAAGCTGTAAAGAAGCTGCAACTAAAGTTTCTTAACCTTGCGAAGGATTAACGTGCTCCAGGAACTTTGCCTGAAGGGGATGTGTGAGCATAGGGCAGCTTTACTCCCCTCCTGAGAACTTCTACTCTGTCCCTGATTTATCTCAGAAGTCAGAGGGTGAAAAATAATCCTGAAATGAGGGGCTTTAGGTACTCTACTACTCAGAAGACAAAACTTGACTTCTTTACTTACGGTTCTCTGAGAAGATAATCGGTTTTTGTTATTATTGTTTGCCCTTTTCATTGCAGCAAACCTGAAAATTGAGAGAAGAATGTACTGGAAAACCTTCTGCACAACTACAGGGTATTCTTGGATTTTGAATCATCCATGTTATTTAATAACCTGGACTCCTGAAGGATTGGGTAGCATTTTCAAGTAGAGATTTAGGAGACTAGAATGTGAACCTGGAAGTAACACGTGCTTTGTTCAAGGCATCTGGCTCCTTGCTGGTGTTGGGGACATGGTGAAGTTTAACTGGACTTGACCTGATCCAATATGGGTATGTTCACATTAAAATGAATATCCAGGAGTTAGTTCTTTTCTTGGCATGAGAATAAAGGGTTGCCAAATGAACTTGAGGTGGTGATTCTGCCATTTGTCGCTGGAGGATGTTGTGGAGGTCGAAAGTGCGTGTTCAGAAGGCATCTTGATGGAGGTGAAACCCCAGTTCAGGAGTTTAAGCTGATTCTGATAATTGGGATCAAGGAGACGATCTTGGGGAATGATCTTTTTGTGAAAGCCCTTAAAAACATCTCCTGCAGGTAACTGTTGGGATGGGGGTGCTTGGCTAGAACAGACACGAAAGGAAGGGATGAGATGACAATCTGACTCCTGCCTAAATACAGCCTGTTTGTTTGTTTGACTTGCTGTGTTTGTCAGGCTGGGGCTTCTGTTGCTTTTTGAGCTAATACTGAGAACTCCCAACAGCTTTTAACTTGTTAAACCTGGAGGTTGTTTTCTTGGCCTTTGAAGTGACTGAGCTACCGGTGTCCTGCATGAGGTTCTCTGGGTTACCTTTCCACCAGTGCTGTTGTCTCTGCTAAATTACAATAAAATGTTTAAAGTGTATTCCCATAATACGCTGTTCTAGAACGGAGGGTGTTTGTAACTGTGCAAAAGAGGTAATGATTAACAGTATAAGGTTTTATTGGAGATACATCACTTGTGGATCAAAATTACCTCAGTTCTTAACTTCGTTCTGAAGTGTCAAGTGCACACAAATATTGCTTTAAACATCTGAAAATGCAACGTTTCTGAGCTTTGTTAAATATCAGAGACTAGGGGCTGGATAAGGCATTTCAAATCCTCTTTTTGATAATAGGAAATGCATATTGAACTAAAAGCCATGGTTGTGTTCAATTTGAGATGCTAGGAAACTATGTGGACAGTGCTAAACACTTCCACTTGGATTTCTTGAATCGCTATTCTGAAAAGTTTTTCAAAGAACGTGCAAAGCTGTACCTGCAACCGAGAACTGGAGCTGGCTGTCATCTTGAATAGAGAGGGAATTTGAGTCACCTGAAGCATACAGGAACATGTCTTAAAGATTTCTTTTAAAACTTCCTTGAAGTTAGTTCAGATTGTTGCTTGGTGGTGGTGGTGTTTGGTTTGTTTTTTTTTTAACAGGAGTGAAACTCGGGTGTGGCAGAAGGAGGTTTGCCCCTTGTGTTTGTCAGAGTGCTCTGAATCACGCAGGGTGACCTCAGCGTGGTTTTCACAACAGAACGCTTGGCTGCTTCAGGGAGGGGAGCCACAAGTCAGTACCAGGAAAAAGTTGGTGGTGTTGGGCTGTGCTTTTTATCCTGCTGTGCAAGCAGCTCCTTAATTAGGGCAGTTCGGTTTACTTAGCGTTCTGTATCCCAAAAATTAATCCCAGTTCTTGCAAGTTATATTCTTTAGGAGAATGTCAAGTTCCATGAAGAACTTCTGGGCAGTTTATAGTCCTTTTTACCAGTATTTTATTTCTTGGAGTTCATTCTGTTGTTTCCACTGCTATTATTTCTTTTGTTATTTGTTTGCCATCTGTTTGTAGACTTTCAGAGTTACCATGACTCGGGTGTGATTTGCATGGTTTCGGTGTGAGAAGGAAGATTTTCATACTCGGTCTTATTCCTTCCTCCAGTTGCTTGCAAAAGTTCTTGGTTCATTGTGCATTTGAATGGCTTGGGGACCTCTTTAATAGAACTGGGAGGTGATTTAACCTCTTCAGTAGAGAAATTAGCTGGAAAGAGAAACGTGCAGTCTAAATATTTTGCTTTTCAGTTTGATGCAGAAAATTTCCTCACACTTCAAACCTTATAAGGCTGGGAAAAGTGCTGCTTCTTAAACCACAGGCTTCTTAGCTGTCCTGAAGCCTGTGGAATAAGATGGGAGATTAACGCTGCGCTCCATGGACTGAAATTTAATACTTGATGTCCTTAAAGCTGCTACAAGGCCAACAAGATACTGAGGTATTGCACGTGGAAAAAGCTTCCACCCTGCTCTGACCTTGCAGCTACCAACAGATCACTGAGGGACACTGTCAGGAAAGGCTTGAGCTCCTTGTCTTCCTATTAGCAACATTTTACTCACTTGCAGATTCTCTTGTGTGAAGTTTCTAATGTTTTAAGCTTGACTTTGCTCTCCAACGTGACAGGATGAGCTTCAGAAGGGAGAACCTACAGCTGGGGCAGGGAGAGGGCGGGAATTCAGCATCCAGCAGTCAGTCTGAGCTAGGCTAACGTGGAACCACACCTTGAGTTAGGCTGCTCGGTAAGAAAAGCTTGAGTGTCTTCAAATAGAGTTTAATACAAACAAAGAGTTCTCACTTGGAGAGTAGAACAATAAATTACACCTGCGGATAATAAGCTAAAGCATCTATACGTGTGACAGTACAGAAAAATAGAGAGTATTATGGGCAAGATGATGATCCCTTTAATATATTTGTGTGGCTTTTTAGTACTGCATCTGGTAGCTGGATAAGACAAAGCAATTGTTACATGTGCTGTAACCATCTTATCAAAGTCAGGCTGAAAAATAAACAGTTCCCACTTCAAATCCGGATAAAATTCCACGTGTGGGAGGGAAGTCTCATCATAGCTGAGATTCTTTGGAACTCACCGGATTTCTTTACAGTGTTTACTTCTGTTTTGTTGCACGGCTCCCTTACCTGTGACGTGCAGCACTTGCCTCTGGACAGCTGCTTTTCCCGATTTTTGGTGTATCCATCCTTGGTGCTGCTTCACCCACCAACGGAACTATACGCCCCCTGGGCCGGTTTGCCTGCGTGTGCTGCCGGCAGGATGTGTCCGCAGCCGTGCCCCTTCACCATTCCCATGGCCCCAGACTTGCACTGGGATTATTACACTGCTCCTCCCAGCAGTTAACTTTGTGTCTTTCTGACCCTTGGTAGCTCTGCGGTGCCAGGAGTTGTCCTTACGGCAAAGTAAGCGTCAGGCTTTTCCGTGCCGGTTTGAAGCTTTGTGTTTGCACATAAGTTTCACTTTAGCCGCTTCCAACTAGTTTGGTCTCAAATCTTGTAAGTGTGTTTGGTGTTTTTTCACTGTTTATGCAGTAAATGTGCTTCCAGGGAGTTGGTACCTAATTCTCTGCTCAACTTCTTGGAGACAAAAGCACAAAACTTTAGTATAATAGTTGCTGACAGCTACTAAGTTCAAATTCAAGTGATTAATTTGAATATGTTTTGAAAATAGTGCACAAGTGGCTGTGAGCTGAAGTGTCTTGGAGATGGTATTAAATTGTACTTATTGTAGTACCTTCCTCATGTGATTACTTGTGTCAGCAATATGTGGGCTGAGGTTGTACCCAGGGCACCTCTTGTTGCAAGCTGCTTGGTTTTCCAGGATAACCCTGAAATTCATACAAGACTGCAGTGGTCATGTCAATATATATATATTTTTTTTTTTTATTTTATTTTCCAGTGGTGAATTGAAAATACTGATGTAGAGCAGTAGGTGCCCAAATACAAGTTAATAAGTTTCACTCTTTTACAGATGGGGTCGAGGATTCGGTCTCTTGGGTTCCATCTTTGGAAAGGACAGTGCAATAAATCAGTCAAACAGTGTTTTTGGACTCGTGTTTTATATACTACAAATGCTACTTGGTAAGTATTAATTCAGTTTAGAGCTTAAAGTATGGAAGAGGTCTGTGGTGATGAGAGGGGTGCGCTACACGTTGTGCAGTCTGCAAGAGACTGGATAAATGGCTCTGATTTCTCTCTTTTATTTTTTTAGCACCAGTTTAATGATACATCTGTCCAAAGGGCTTAAAACCCCAACAGATAACAAGAGCAATTACATTTTCTCCTGCCATGCTATTAATATAAGCGGCCGGGCAGTTGTTGCACTGGTGTTTTCACTAAAATATATTTACATTGGATTGCGTGACAGAGAAGAGAGGAAGTAAAAAGGGAATTTACACATTTTGCAGCAGTAATAGAGATAGCAGGAAAATGAAGTGTGACGTTTGCATATTTCTTTGTACCTCTGTGATCTGCTGTAAAGCTGTTAATACTGTTAGACATAACTGGACCAACCTGTAGCTTTCCCATAACTCAGGAATACGGAAGCTGGAAAATATTACACGTACTTCTTATCAAAGGACTGTCGTACGGAACCTAGAATCTGCCCTGCAAATAACAATTTGTCAGTCATCTTGAACTCCAGGTGTTTTAAATGGATTTCTCTGTAACATCCACTTGCTGAGTAGCCTTCAGTTTGAATTTGAGCGCTCAGGGTTTGGTTGTTTTTTTTTTTTCTGTGTGTGGAAGAGGGGATTGAGCAGCAGTAGTAACTTTCTCTCTCTTGTTGCAGGTATGACAGCAAGTGCAGTAGCAGCTCTAATCCTCATGACATCCTCCATAGTGTCTGTAGTAGGGTCATTGTACTTGGCGTACATTCTGTACTTCGTGCTGAAGGAATTTTGCATTGTCTGCGTCATCACATACTTGCTGAACTTCATTCTCTTTATCATCAACTACAAACGACTAGTTTATTTGAACGAGGCCTGGAAACGGCAACTCCAACCCAAACAGGAATAACGCCTGTTTGAACTTTTGACTGACAGTCTGAAGAACCAACTTCCATTAAGTTTATTTTGCAGTAATTTTTTATTCTCCATATCAGACACTTTCCCTGAGAATCATAAGTCGATTTTTGATTACAAATTTGAAGGGGCCCTAGATAATTATTTTTTTTTGTGCTAATCTTCAGTTTAAATGTGGTTATGAAGGAAAGCTCTAATGCAATCAAAGACAAGCTTTAACTTTACTTTGAAGGAGTTTTAGCCACAGCAAAACCTAGACTCTCTCTCTCCCCCCTCCACTTGTGAAGTGGGTAACACTTGCTATGAAATATTCCTGTATATAAATTCAGGTATAACAAGATGTGATCATGACATTAAATATTCTAGACTAGCATTACCATATTTAATGTTGCCATGTTTACAGTATGTGTATTACTTTTTTTTTTTTAGCTGATGGACTTAGATTCGACTAGGACTTATACTGTAAATAAAATTAGAAATGTTGGTTTCATCCCTGGAGAACTCACTGTACAGTCAGTTTTGTTAGCCTAGGAGCTGTCAGAGCGTTCAGCTAATATCCGACTGACCCGATGGAAGAAGTGCCCTCTGGAGAGAACACCGTGTTGCTGCACTCACTGCTAGTGCTGTCACAAGAACGATGGTTGGGGTTTGTTCCATTTTTATTTTCCTTTTTGTTTTTGTTTGTTTGGTTTTTTTTTTTGGTCTCCAGTAACGAAAACGGAATTAAAGCTGATACCTGAAGTATGTTCATTAAACCACAACTTCATTAATTTCTGTACAGAATGAAAATAGCTTGCTGCGGTCAATGGAAAGCTGCCACCGGGATATTACGTGCGGCTTGGGGGTTGGTGTATCAAAGAGAGTTCTTTGAAAGGACTTAATTTCCATGTAGAGCTGTTTCATTTTTAAACTGCGGTCGGGCAGCCAGTGTTACTAATGTTTGATGTTCTATGAATACTGCAGTAGAGAATTGCAATTTGCAGTGGAAACCACGGACCGAGTGGGATAACCGAGCAGTGCACTGAAAAAGCAGTTACTTAATTGATCTTCGTCAGGATCTTTGGTTTGTGCTATATCGGGAAATGAACTTTAGGCCTGACACGCATAAGATCCCTTGGAAGGGCAACTTGTTTAGCGGGATAAGTAAATGTGCTCCTGAAAATGAAATGTGATATAGTGCTATCATTGCGTATTACAATAACTAATTGGAAAAAAAAATAAAAAAAAAATTAAACTGCAGATTTAAACAAAGGAACAAAATTGTAAACATTGTTTCTGCACTCAGTATTCTAAGGCTGAATGTTAAAAGTGCCTTCTGTCTTAAAATCTTAAACCAAATACTTCGTGTTGAACTCGGCAGGCAGAAGTGTCCTTGCTTTAAAAACGGACGAACAAACAAAATCCCCAGCAAACTTGCCAGGGATAGAAGAGTATTAAGAGACCTGGTTTAGTTTTTAGACTGAGAAGTGGTAGCAATATTGTTTCGGTTGATTTAAGTCAATGTGATAAGAGGGTTGATGATGTGATTTGGAAAAGTAAAATCCTTGTTTCCGACTCTGTGACACCAAAATGTATAGATTCAGCTCCTTTCTGTAATTGGTGCTGTGCTGCTTTTTGCCCTCGTCAGCTCTAAATACGAAGAATTCCAACTGCGTACCCATTTAGTTAAAGAATTAGTTTAATTTTAGGATTGTTTTTCTTAAAGAATGTCAGAGACACACTTAGGTTGTATGGCTAAGTGGATTATAAACACTAAGTTGCTGAGGATAAACTTGACTGTGAAACATGCGGTGTTCCGTAGAGAAAAAATAGAATTTTTAGATTGAATTCACAAAATAGTATTTAAATTACTACTGAAGTAATTTTCTGGTTTGTATCGAGAATGTAGGTGGAAACTGCTTTTATGTATAGAGTTCTGTGGTATGAGTAACATCTGTTGCATGTAACACTAAATTACTTGTCCCTCTTGTCTAACAGTTTTAGACAACAATTCATTAAATGCGTTTTGTATTGACCAGAGTATAGTTAAAGCTTGTCTTGATGTTTAGTTCTGTCTCGCAAATGCCTTGAACTCTGCTACGAGGGGAGCGAACGAGCTTAAACCGGTCCCTCAGGGTTTCGCTTTGTTCTCTTCCGAGCCTTGAGGTAATATCACTGTTGAATACGTTGTAGAGATTTCTTTTGAGGCATTCCTGTGATCTACGCTAAGGCATCTTTTTTCATCCACGGAAGAGGTGAACGGGTGCTGCCTGAAAGAGTTAGTCCCAGTGCTAATATCTCAGAACCAGCAGCAACGGAGACGAGTATCATCCGTGATTGCTTGGGCCGATTTCTGGGTGTAGCTCACAACGGGGTGTGGGGGAGGTGGGGAAATAAAAAAATGGAAAAAGCCCCATCAGCTGAAAGTTATAGGTATTGACTAACTTCACTGTGTCTTGTGCTTGTCTGTGTGGGCATAGTCTGTTAATTCAGTTTGTTTGGTAAAATTGTTTAGGGCCGGATTTTTGGCAGCCGTGCCTGCAGTCCCTTGTGCGTGCGCGTAGGGATCGACTGGAAACCCGCTGGGGTCTCTGGAAGAATTTGCAGCTACGCTTTGTGCACGGACTTGCAAATCTGCTCCTTCGTTGTGAACTCTCTTGTCTTGTGTGCTTTTCTTGTGGTTCCTTTTTTTACTGGAAGTGATTTGCTAGAAATGGCCCTGACTCTCCTCCTTTCTCTCTTGTGCTTCAGAAGTGCAGTTGGCCTGAATAAAGGGCAAAATATTAGCAGTTGAAATTTGGACCCTTCTGCTTATAGTTCTTTGAGTCTTTCTTCCTTGTTCCCACTGGTAGAAATCGCTCATTTCTTCCAGTAAAATGGCTCAGGCTACAATTAGGAATGTGATGGAAATGAGATGAGTGCTTCACGCAGCTGCCCCTCTGCCTGCCCCCAGCCAAAACCAGCGTGGTGGCAAATGTGTGGTTGGTGCTCATTTGATCCTTACAAATCCGAAGGCAAATTCTCAGAAATCCTGAGGTTCCAAGAGTATGAGTAAAAGCCAGGAAATAATACCTGGTCTGGCAGAGGGACAGGGGGCATTACACAGATTCTCTTTGTGATTTCAACACTCAGGAGAAGAGAGGGAAAAAAAAATTAATAATATACAAAAAGTAGTTCTGAATTTGGGCTCTTCCTTCCCTTCCTTGGTTCTCAGAAGTTCTGCAGGAAGAGGTGGATCCGAAAGGCAAAAGAACCTTATCCCAAAACCTTCTTAGGAATTAAACATTCCTGAAATCCTCTTACTGTAAGGTACTTGCTACTCTTAAGGCCGACAAAGCATTCAAATCATGTTGAGGAAATGGGTGTTCTTGGAAGTTTCTTACCGTAAAGTGTTTGCGACAAGGCTGGCGAGACATTACCAACACCTCTGGTATCTAAAGCGGCAACAAATCTCTTTTCTTAGGAGGTTTCTGCAGACTGTTAGTACGCCTTTGTCTTCTGCTGTACGGAGGCTCTTGAGTGTTCCAAAAGATGGGTGAGGTGCTTCAGGCAGCACTTGATGCTCCCGATCGATACGGGCTAAAGTCAAAGAGAGACAGGATCGCTTTGGTTCTGCCAATGTTCTTTAAACGTGATCTAGACAAAACTGGTCCAGAAAAGATCAAGTGTTCTGTTACCATAAAACTGTGTTAAGCATGGCCTAAATATTAGGTGTTTGTTCTGTATAGTATGTTCCATCAACTATTTATTACTAGTGCTTTAAACTCCAAATTAAACATCCCTTTAAATGGAGTCACCGGGCAGATGTTCCTTTTATCAATCTAGGTTGAGAGATTCTCTCCTGGAGGCTTAGGATACAATTTTGCTAACAGGTAAACCAATGTAAATATGTACGAATTCTATTTGTTGCACATAACTTTTTGGTATAAAAAAGAAAAAATAAATGTAGAAATTACCTGTGGATGTCTTGCTGCAATCATTCTTACGCTGCATTCGTGCAGTCCAAATATAAGAGCTTGAATGAACCCAATCAGAGGCCTTTTTGGACTCAGTCTGAGCCTTAGAAACTGTTTTTTAAGTCAGTACTGTAACTCTGTTTCTAGAAATGTACTAAGTTGTGATTTATTTTTATTTTTCAGAGACATTGTGTGTTAGCAGTAGAAGGGTTAAAGTACTTGGGTCCCCAAAGGTACCAGGTTACAGAATTCCTGCAGCTTCATGGTGTCTTGCTGAGTGTTGTGCCCATGGCCATGTGAAGGTTGAGCAGTGATTTGAGGCTTTAACTGTTTACAGTTCTTTAAGACATCTGCAAAAAACCCTGTTCAGTTTGTTATTTTGATTGCTTCCTGCTTTCCTTGGCTCTGTAAGTCCGCTTTAAACCACTCCAAGGAGATCCCAAAGCAGCTGGAAACCACCGTATGATTTCCTGGATTTGGGCAGGGAAGGAGGCAGGGAGGCAGGCAGCTTTTGGGGAAGGGCTGGCCTGGGGGCTGTGATCTAAAAATCACAGAGGCATTCAGAACAAGCAGGAGCTGAGGCTCTGGAGTGTGTGTGTTTGTCGTACCAACGTGTTGCATCTTCAGCTCAGCATCTGCTTGATGGGACTGAATAAAAGTCATCCCTTTCTCTTCTGCAAGCACAAGCCCCATGTGTTACCGTAGGGTCTGAGCCCGTGTTTGTAATGAGCTAACAATGTCACATCTTTATCTGTATTTTGATGTGGCAGCTGTTAGTATGTCATGTCTGTTGAAATGGGAAAGAAAATGACTTAAAAAAATAATCTAGAGATTGAGAAGCTGAAATGACTTTCAAACGCTGGTAGCGAGGTGAGATGTTCACTCTTCTACCACGGTACGTGTGAGCAAGTGTCGTCTTACTGTGGATAGACTTTTGTATTCTGGGGTTTTAGTTACATAGAAAATCTCTAGAGCTAACGAGGTACAAGGAATGTTGATAGTATGTTTCTTCTTTTCCCTTAAAACCTGAAGAAGAAATGTTTTGGAGTCTGCAGTAGATGCGTGTGTCCTTACTCTGCACGTGGCAGCCTGGAAGGTATGTTGGTTTCTTATGTAGCACATCTAAAGGAAAAGGGATTTGGCCACCACATAATGTAAAAGCAAATATTTTCCTTCTATTGGCAGATATTTTGGCCACTTCCTTGAGATACTAGCAGAAGAGCCAGTTGAGAAAAAGTATTTATAGCAACAGCTTGACACAGCATCCGTGAATTAGAATTCTGAAACTACGTAATTGTGCCAGCTTCCAAAATTCAGTAGGCGGCCTCCAGTTTTGTCGTT
The DNA here is from genome assembly GCA_013396935.1 of Baryphthengus martii. NCBI lineage: Eukaryota > Metazoa > Chordata > Aves > Coraciiformes > Momotidae > Baryphthengus > Baryphthengus martii. The sequence continues at coordinate 7,279 of VWZK01010035.1, read as the reverse complement.
CTGCTGCGAGTGAGGCTGCTCGTGGGACACCCCTGGGCTGTCGCAATCAGAAGTTTGCAGGCTAAGCGTTCCGAGCTCTTCTGTGAGTATTGCCATAAGCTACTGGAGTCTGAAGCCCGGCCTTTAGAGTCCTCTAAGGCTGCTGTGCAGCCTGAAAGGGGCATTACTGTACTACAGCGCTGTCTGAAGTAGCCTGTGCACAGGAATTTACTCACTGCCCCACCCCAAAATGCTTCAGGCCAGGATCAGAAAGGTTTAGAACAAACCTGCCCTCCTGACTGCTATTACTGTAGTGCATAGTGACAGTTGAATATGAAGGAAGCCCTTCCACGCTGGGAGGTAAAACCGCATCTGCTATGGGCAGTTCTGCTACTGTGAGTAAAAGAAATAGTTTTAAACAAAGTTTGGTTGAGGTAGTACCTACTTACCTAACATGTCACCTTGCTGCTGTCGTATGAATTCCATACTGTACTGGAGTGGCTTAGGTCTCCTCACAGAACTGGTGATTCATAGACTTTCTGAATGCTGTGAACTCTCAGAATTTTGCAGCCAGCCCCAAAAGTTCTGTCCGCCAAGAGAAGCTAAATCGTGCTCCTCGGCGATCCTGTGGCCAGCTGGCTGTGGTCTGAGCGGTGTAACTTTAGGGGAGTAGAACTGGAAAACCTCATTTGTGTTGGAGAAATGTGATGTTCATTTAGAGTAACTTGCATTTTTTTAAAGTCTTCAGCATTGATTTGTATCACGTAATATTTAATATTTTTTTTCGCCATAAACAGATACCTCAGTCAGGATCTCTAACTTCAGCTCCTTAAAACTCTGAATATTCATTTTACTACCTGGAAACAGGAAGCCTACAGACATCACTCAGCATAGGAAACTGCTGTTTCTGATCTGCTTTGTGTCATAGGAGCTACTTCAGGTGGATTAGAAATTGCATTAGACTTGCAAGACTTGAGTCAGGCATAAATATTATTTAAACAGAAGTTTAATGAACAAGCTGAGCGTAGTACCCAGCCACGATACCTTCTGATTTTATTTTAGAAAGAGGATTTTATTACAGGAGGAAGACAGCTCGATTCATTTGCAATCTTCCAGTATCTTTCTCTAAGAACAAATGCAGCTGCTTTGGGCTGTCGTTGGCGGGTAAATATTCCTTTCTTGTTCCCCAAAACACGCGTGGTCCCTGTGGAGAAGTGAAAAAATAAAGCGAGTGTATATAATATGTTTTTATATCCCTGGTGTATGTCCTAGATCAGGTTGGGTGGAAGAGACCTATGCACTTTCTTCTACACGCAGTCAGGTACAATGGGGAACTTGGCAGATGGAATTTGCGTTATCTTGGCAAGATTGGCTGATGTCACTGAGCAGTGCAGCTGCAATTAATTGTATTTACAGCTGATAAGTGGGTGACAGTTAATTCAGGTCTGCCCAGTAACTTGCTAACAGTATTACATTTACAGCAGATATTCTTTCTGCCATTAGCTTTGATGGTGAAAATGTTGACTCCTAACTGTTTGACTGCCCTGTCCTCTAGTGGTGTCTTCATCCTTTTTGCCTATTTTAGTTTTCGTAGGAAACCAGGAGCAATGATCGCAACGCGTAGAGAGAGCGGAACTGTGTATGTGCTTGTGAGCTTGGCCACATTTTCCCCATCCTTCTTTTTGAAAATGATAATACTTTCCTGACCGCTTCTCTGCGACGATTGAGCTTTCTGATACCTAGATTGGTGCTCTGCAGATAATTCTTCATGGTGTTTCTCTGCCTGAAATGAGCAGTGACTGTTCACCACCCTAACTCGCGGCAGGTGGCATAGGCACAACTGGTTCCTTACCAGGTCTCCTTCTGAGTTGCAATCATTTAATTTCTGTGTGAGTGTGGCTGCGCTGTAGATGAAGTAATGCCTCCTACTTTATGAATGCACATATTTATTAATAGTGGATGGAGTGTCATGAGAGACAGTTGTCTACCAGTGTGGCAGCTGGGCCTCTATTGCTAAACCGCTCCCAAGTTAATGATACATATTTTAAGGTGCTCTGTCACTAAGGGCAGTTGTAGATGAAATAGGAAGCGAGTGAGACACACCCCTAAGCAGCTGAGAAATAGTCAGCTGGGTCTGTTCGCAAGCTTCCCTGGTATCCTGCCCTAGTGCGCTGTCTCGTGTCCTGGGTCGCATCTCTGCAGGTGGGACATCTAGGAGCTCAAGCTGGAGAGGGGGATGCATTAAGTGCAGGCAGGACCTTCCCTCTTGGCTCTGGTCGTGCTGAATTTTGTCACAGAAGCCAGTTATGCTCTGTGTTGGTAAGCAGAGGACCCGTTTGTCCTTCCCTACAGCCCAGTATTCTTTGTGTGTCATAAACCATTTTCAGTGTGCAGGGAGGATGGAGAGTTGTTCAGGATATAAATATCAGCTTACCTTGATTCGTCATGAAATCGGCAAAATTCCATATGAGCTCCCCAATCACGTACTCTCTCCTCTTTTTGTCGAAAACAGAATGGTACTCCCTCAGCATAGCCTTCTGGTACTCCTCGCTGAACATCAGGGGGGGATCCTACAGCCAGCAAAAAGAGGTGGCCTTGAGTGAAGGTGACAGTTCATCTCAGCAAAGGCTCCATATCTTAACTGCCTATTTCACTGGGGACCTGCTTCCTGAATTGCTTGGTCTTTCTCATTAACAATGGCTGCTTAGGGCTAATTAACAACTATTGAACCTGGGAGGGGGAACGCACGTCAAATACAAACATAATGCCAGGTTTACTGCAGGGAGGAGTCTCTGGGTTTGCTGGGTAACGGTGCTTTGTCATGATAAGTCTAGGAGCGTCACCCCTTTCTGTGCAGGGCAGCAGCATCCCTGGAAGTGTTTGTGGCCAGGCTGGATGAAGCTTTGAGCAAGCTGCTCTAGTGGGGGGTGTCCCTGCCCACGGCAGGGGAGTTAGAACTAGATGATCCTAAGGTGCCTTCCAACCCAAACCATTCCATGATTCTGTGTGATCATGAAATGAATGTCCGCTCTCCAGTGTCGTATCTTCCCATTTAGCATTTTCTAAAAATGCCAAACTACAGATTTCAGCATGCTTGGTGCTTTTAGTCAAAGCTGAAAGCTTCTCTTTAGGTAGAATCTAACCTTCGTTAGTGGCAAAGTTCATTGACTTCAGTGGAGCAGGGGTACAATCTGGGACCCTTTCAGACACAAGCATCTCAAAACTAGTCAGGCTGAATGGTACCCATCTCTCCCAGTTAAATTCTTCTGATCCTACTGTAAGATGAGCAGTGGTTTGTTTTGGTTTTTTTTTTTCCAGTTAGATGTCTGTAACACTCACACTGTGAAGTCCAGGAACTGAGTCTGCTCCATATTCACTCTGGATGATGGGTTTTTGGTAGGTCTTATACCAGTTCTCAAACTGTGCTGTGAGTTGTAGTGGAATCACCTCCAGATGGCCGGCGTCATGGTACCAGGAGAAGTAGCTATTTACACAAATTACATCCACATAAGGAGCCTACAAAAAACAAGGTGAGAGTGTTTTCTCAGAGCTTAAAGTAGACAACCTGCACTCATAAAGCTAAATCCTCCTTTAGGTTCATTTCATGGGATCCAGGTTTATTACACATATAATAAAGTCACTCAGGCCCTCTTTCATCTTCCCAGAAAAAAAAAAAAAAGGCAGGATAAACTTAGTGAGCTAATAGCGTATCTGGCATTTTTCTTACAGACTTAGGAAGTCACAGCGAAGAGTTAGACATTTCATCCTCAGATTTGTTAGAAGTTTTTGAGTTTCCAAGATGTCCCTGGCTTGTTGGTACATTTAGATGTACTACTTTGAGTATTGGAAGGTGATGATCGAGTTAGTGGTCAAATATTTTGACTAGCAACTAAATTTGTGCATCAATGGTGCAATACTAAGACTAAGCATTCTGCAAGTTATATGCCATTTCTACCACATGGACAGTGTGATAAAAGGGCACAAAGCCCACTAAAGATAAAGTGATGTTGTATGTAACTTGTTCAATGTCCTCTTAACATGTTTTGTAATAAAAGAAAAAAAAAAAACGTTCTAATACCACATCGGTGTGTGAGATTTATTCCTTGGGTTTGTTTTCCTGTGTCTCCTGAAGCCAGTCAGAACATGCCCATGGGGGTGGGATGTCAGACGCTGGGTGTGTGCCTGACGGAGCAGCGATGTCCCAGAGCGTGGCTCCTGCCAAACTAAGGCCACCAGGTTTTGAGTTTCCTGGGGTGGGGAGAACCAGACCTCTCAGAGTTACAGAAGGTCATTCCTGCTACTTGTAGGACAGCTCGAAGGAACGACGAAGTGTTAACAGGGCTGTAGTATCATGTACCCATACGTACATACCTATCAGGTACCTACAACTGGAAGTGTTTATTGTACAGCAGTGACAAGAATTAAAAAGGCATCTTGAGAAATTAAATATGACAGAGGAACTACCCTGGGAAGATTTCTGTGTGTTAAAGATCCCTGGTTCATGCTCCGGTCAGCTTAAGACACAGACATCCAAGAAAAGTGCCTTGTGGCTATTCATACAGCTCAAGGACTTTAATTATGAAACCAGAAGAGCTTTTAGATATTTCAACATTAACAGACATCTGCCAAAGAAGATCTAGAGCAGTTTAAAGCAGGAATTAAAGCAAAGCTTCCTTCCTTTAGATTTAAACAAGGGCTGTTGCATTTTAAAGAGGTTTAAGCTTTGGTTTAATTGCAAGTGAAAATCCTGAGCGTTAGTAAATGCAATCAAAGCATGACAATGGAATCCAGGGGTCTCATCCTGCTTACTTCACTCAAGATAAAGAACTTCTCTCTTACAGATATTTTTTTTTTTTTCAGCTGGGCTGTAACTACAGGATAAGGGGCTTTGTACTAGAAACAAAACCGTAAGTTTTCTTCTGACTCTCCTTGTTCAATATCTCCAGTAAACTCAGGGAGGTGGGGAAAAGGACTGTAAAACAAACGTCAAAAAGAGCAAACTTAATGTATGAAATTAAAAAATAAGCTAGAAAATAAACTTACACCACGATCAAGAGCGTAATTAACATCTGTCACAAAGGTTACTGGTCTGGAAGGATCGAGAGCTTTAGTGTGAGCTATCACCGTCCTGTTTGCAAACAGGAAAGCAAGAGTTCAACAACAGCACGGAGAAGCACAGCCCCATTTCCCCAAGCTCTCTGCCTTTACACCCCCCGCAGACATGTGGAGCTGGTTTTGATTTAGCAGACAGAGTATTTTTAATTAAATACTGTAGGATACTCAGAGGTCATCTGCTGTAAAGTGCCCTCAATTCTAGCCAGCTCTGTAGGAGTATAAATATCATGGCAAAGAGACTCTGTTACAAAGTTGTTGGACATCCCATCTGAAAAAGACCAGAATGGAAGTAAAACCAGGGTCAGGCATGTTTGTTTGTTTGTCTGTTGGTGCCAGCAGCTTGGAAGTTGGAGAGGGAACAGTGAGTTTGAAGATCTAAATGTAAGAAGGGTAATGGGAAGTTCCTGAACAAAGCAAGAGGCTTTTGCAGAGCCTTGTGTAGCAGGTGGAGCAGTCAAGGGTTGGCCGCTTTTGAGGAAACCCTGAGTGAGGGACATGAGACAGAGAATGGGAGGGTCAAACTCTGCTGCTACCTTGACATTGCATTGTCATTCTGAAAAAGGAACCTTCACAGTTACTCTTAATACACCTGCAGCTACTAGGGATAGTCCACTACTCATTACAGAGATGACTCTTGGCTAGCCAAAGCTTAAATCTCTTTAAAAATAAAACCTAAGGGGTCTGGAGGGACTTGAAGCAGTGGCTTGGAAGTGGGGAGTTACAATTCCCTGCAGAAAAATATAGCACTAACTGCAGGACCATGTTTTCAGAATTTAAGGCCAATTATTTTACAGCCTTGCTGTAATTCTCAAAATAAATTAGCACTTCCATTGGTAACAAGAAATATCCTGTCCCCATCAGGTCTGCTTTTGCTTGACCATTAGGTCAAGAAGAGATGCTCAGACCAAGTGTGGACTCCTGGTAATTTTGCAGAGCCTTACTGGTTCAGAAACACAGGTCGAGACTGTTGTGTGGTTCTGAGCATCAGTTCAACACATGAAGCAGTTATACTTTTAGTTTGCACCTGCAGAGTTTCAGAGTTCCCCAAAAATACCTGCCCTCTCTTTACTACTTCTTTGTGCTATCCCAAAGGAAGAAGATTCATCATCTGCTAAGATTGAAGCCTCAACATTCTGTAGGAGCAGATGCACTTACTTAAAGTAGTAAGCTGCTGGGGGTAGCTCCGATGCCGGCTCGTTGGCTACCGACCACATCACGACCGACGGCCTGTTCTTATCCCTGCGGATCAGCTCTTCCATCACAACAAGATGATGCTGCAAGGACTTGTTCCCAAAGCTCTCTCTTAAAGACAAAAGGAAGCGAGACCCGGTGAGGTGAGGGTATAAAATCCATCCCCTTTCCCTTTCCCTGGGCAAACTCAAGACTCTGAGGTGTGCAAGCACAGCTGAGCCTTGGCACGCAATACAGCTTCTGCCCTATTTCCCCAAAGCCTCCCGCACAGTTCAGGGCTGCAGTTTGGGCTCGTTAATTGAACCAGACCAAATGATGTGATGGACACGTGGCAAAACGCCCTCGGTTGCCCAACCCTGCTAGGCACACGTGGCGCAATGGGAAGATTTCTAAATAGAGCAAAGTACTTCCATTATCAGGATACCGGGTGCTGCGGGATGGGAAGGGGATGCTTTTGAAGCGGCTCAGAGAGGAAGAGAGAAACGAGGGGATGAGTCTTTTGAGCAGTGACTTACAACATTTTAATCCCCACTCCCGGGCACTCGTCGATCACCACGATGCCGTAGGCATCGCACAGGTCCATGATCTCCTCGGCGTAGGGGTAGTGGCTGGTGCGGAAAGAGTTTGCCCCCAGCCAGCGCAGCAGGTTGAAGTCCTTCACAAGCAGGGGCCAGTCGAGGCCTTTGCCACGGATCTGGGGAGGGAAAAGAGGAATCGCACCCTGTGACTCTGCCAGGCCAGGGCTTCTCACGCGTTACATGGGCACCACCGCTTCCCTACTTTCCTCCAGAGCGTTTCCAGCCCCGGGTGCCATTTCTAGCTGATTCCAGACCTCTCCGTGCGGCCTTTGCCTTTCTGAGGGGCACTGCCAGGCTCAGCCCAAGGGTGTCTGGAGAAGCAGAGGGGCTGGCGGAGGCAGCTGCCGGACAGCCCAGGGAGCCGCCCTGCTCGGCCGCCCGCTCCCTCCCGTCCCGTCCCGTCCCGTCCCGTCCCC